>OX328099.1:0-237007 GCA_946811185.2 Hippopus hippopus | reverse complement strand
TGGCCCGTAGACTGCACAAGTTTTTTTTTTTTTCTAAGATTTATCTTAGTAATCTACTTTTTTGACCCGACGTAACCAATTTTCCTAGTTATTAAAGATATCATTAACACCAAAATTCGTACTAATTTTGATTAGTAATGAAAAAGTAGCCTCTAGAGTGCTCACACGTTTTTTTTTCCAAAGATTTTCCCAGTATTTTTGACTTAATGTTACCTAATTTCAAACTCGCCCGAGACTTGATCAAGACACATACTTGGATTGATTTCACGAGTTTTGGTCTGAAAATGTGTCCTCTAAAGTGTGCAAAGGTTTCTCTAAGTTAGGTCCCAGTGACCGACTTTTTGATCAAAGGTCTATAATTTTCAACCTTATTAGATATATCATCAGAACATCATTGTGACAAACTTTTTCAGGTATTTTTTCTGAAAATGTGGCATCTGTGATGTACAAAAAGTTTTTTTCAAGGTTTTAGTAGATTTTTTAAGTGACCTACTATTCACCCAATTTTACCCATTTTCAGACTAGCCTCAACAATCAGCAAAATCCACATTCTCACCTACTTTCATGTGATTGTTCTAAGTTTTGTCCTAGCGCTCTGCTTTTAGAGCCGACGAAAAAAAAAAAAAAAAAAAAAATCTTTTGAGATCTTATCTAGAAAATCACATTCAACCAACTTACATGGCAGACAATGTGGCCTCCGAGGTGGACAAAAGATTTTACTGAGATTTATCACAAAAACCTACTTTTTGTCACTTCATGACCAATTTGGAATTTGTTATAGATACCGTAAAGACAACAGTCTTAACCAGCTGTCATGTGTATTACACTGCAGAATGTAACTATACAATCCAGCCTAAAGTTTTTGACCGAACGGGCGGGACTAATTTTTACCACAAAGATTTCATTGAACAAATTTAAAGGAGGTCCACAACATGATTCTACATACCTTTTATAACAACTTTAAGCCTTTTGGTAAGGGAGGAAACGATTTTCAAAGTTCTCTTTGTGTAAGACTTTGTAAAGCTTGAGACCCCAGGGGCGCGCTAACTTTGACTCCAAGGGCATCGTTTGAACGAACTTTTACAGAGGTCCATAAGATGATCTAAGCATTTCAGTTTGCACTTTTGAAGGAGAAGATTTCACTTTACAAGACTATTAGAGAAATAAATATAACAACTTAATTAAGTAGTCATGCTGAAAGTGAAACATCTGTCCAACTGGATAATAACATCATTTCTCATGCACATTAGAATAGTATAGTGTCCACTTTATATCTGATTGAAATACTGATACGCATAAAAATAATCCATAGCACTAAATTGTTCAGGACTGTATCATACTCTTATCTCATCATTCGAGTTTAAATAAGTCCTAATTTATCTATTCTCTATATTTAGCTGGTAGCCGTCTGTTCCGTTGAGGCATCTGTCGTCTAATCAGGACCCTACTATCTGTGTTTTGTTCCTTTGGTGTATTGTTTGTATCTCTAGTAATTGTGGGTGCATCAAGAGTTCTCATATTTACCCAATAATTTTTCCCACCAATTTTCAGGGTGTTTTTCTAATATAAAGTTCTTGGTTAATTTGAAATTTTTGGCATCTTGGTATACTCCTTTATCATCGTTGGCGCGCTTGGCAGCTATACTTGATCCATTAACCCTGATGACGGCATACGGCTCACTTTCGTATGCAGTCGACCACTTTATTTTCCTTCCGTTGTTGTAGTAATACTATGTCGACCTGCTTTATATTATGCCATGTGTCTTTCTACCGACGGCCTTTTCTACTCCATTTACAAGTACATTTGTAATTCTGGTCGTTTGTTTTGCTTTCCATTTCAGGTATGTTAATGTCCTTTGATATGTGGTCCAACTTTGTTCGAATATCCCTTCTCATCAATGCACTATGGGGACTGACGACTGCTGCTGGATATGGCGTTGATCTGAAACCTATTAACATATCGTATATTTCATCCTGACTCTCTCGTCTTTGACTGTGGGCTATCTGCTCTATCTTGTTCAGTAACTTCATGAAATTCTCAACCTCTCTATTTGGTCTGGGATGATACGGTGGTACTCTGTGATGTTCGAACCCCATTTTTATAGCAAAATCCCTGAATTGTTCTGAATTGAATGGTGGGCCAGAATCGGAACCAAGGCGTCTGAGGCCTCTGTGTGTTCAAAATATTTACTTCGACTTCTTAGATGTACTTCTAAAAGATGTAGAGTGGACTTATTTAACTTCCGGAAACCTGGTACGCTTGTCTATGACAACCGGGTTGTAGTGCCCATCAGGGAATGGTCAGCCAAAATCAACCGATACAGTCTCCAAAGGCTCATTAGGAATTTCTGACGGTCTGATAACTTCCTTTCTGTGCTCTTTAGTGGTAATCTGACAGTTTACACACTGACCTTTTATATCTTCCACAATGGCGTTCATCGCCGGAAACCAACATTTTTTTTTGTCTTCCCAAAGTGACCCAGACTGTGTGCTGCCTTCACTGCAGTTCTCTGTAATTGTTCTGGAACTATAAAGTCTTCAGCAATCGAAAACTCATCTTTGACCGTGCAAAATGGTAATATTTCCCGTCTTTCCTCGTGCTTTTCCCAGTCATTGATCCGAATCCTATCTATTACATCTTGTAGCGTCCCTTCCTTACAGTTTTTTTTTTATAACATTAGGTAATACTACAGCATGTTCTGCCCCTATAACTTGTCTTATAACATGTTCCGTATCGTCTTTCTCTATCACTGGAAGAGGGTGTCGAGACAGATAATCTAAAGGGTCTGCTTCATCCTTTCCACTCATAAGAGTTTCAACACTCAACCAAGAAACATGGCAAACTTCAGATGCAAATTCAGTCTCGGAAATGCAAGATACGTATAGGTGAACGAGTGGAACGGAGAAATAAGAGTGGATATCAGAGAACGGCAAGGTGATAAACCAACAAAGAAAGGCATTAGCTTACCGTTGATGCGATGGAAGAACTTGGTGGATCAGACAAAATATATAGACAAAACCTTAGAAGACAAAAAGCCCTACTGCAGTCACCTGGGAGGAAACGTATATTGCAATATCAGTGGAAATAACGTGTGCGTTGATATAAGACAATACTGGAAACCGGGAAAAGAGTTAGTACCTACCAGAATGTGTTTAAGGCCTGACGAGTATAAAGAATTGAAAGAGCACGTGTCAGAGATTGGGAAAACCTTACCCGAACTGGACAGAGTGGTGCCCTGTTACCTATAAAGCGATATTTTAATCAGATGGGGGCGTTACAGTGCTCAGAACTCAACCCTAACGATTTCATGAATTGGTGAAGCCGTGTTCTAAATATAACAGCCAATGACGTTCCGTTTCTTAAAATAACCACCAATCACTGACACTGAATACCTTTATAAAAAAAAACAAAAAACTAGATATTCTCACACAGTCAGACGGTACAGAACAAATAGCATGGATCAGAGCGATTCTATCATAGTCAATAGATTTATCAAGTCAGATATGATGTTTAACGAGGACCGACTACAGACCTTTGAACACTGGTCGAAACAAATTAAACCGGATAAATGGTCATTAGCTAAAGCGGGGTTTTACTACACCGGAAATATGGACAAAGTCATTTGCTTTGCCTGCGGGGTTAACGTCATGTCTTGGGAACCGACGGACGATCCTTTGGAAGAACACGAGAAATGGTCTCCATCCGGTATATACTTGAAAATGACGGATTAAAAAAGCAAAGATAAGAACTTGTGTGAACCTGCAGGTAAATTTAATATGGCTAGAAAAAAATGAGCAAAGTACGCCAGGATTTTTTGGAAATACGCAATTAACAATTGGATCAAACAATAAAAGTACACCATCATTCGGATTTTGAGGATTTGGGTCACACAGTGTTATCGTAAGTAATTTGTTTGTAAGACGTTAAACATGTTTGGACTTTTATTTAGTTTAAACACATTTATTTTACATCGATTGAGAAACAAGTTCTTACAACTTATACTAATCTCTCTCGATTCTGCTTCCTGGGAACTACACCGGTACTCGCGCCGAATGTGTAGGCCAATGAAAAATCCCAAAGTTGACACCCGCTCCCGGGTATCGAACTCGGGACCTTTTGATCACGAGGCCGACGCTCTACCTCACAACCACGGACACTTTTATTTGTTTTGTGTACGTTGATGAAAGACTTTGAACAGTGGTGGAGATATAGACAGTTAAGACGAGAAGCCAGAGAGGGTGCTGAGAGACTGATTGACGTTATAAACTTGTATTTAGAAGAAAATAGACCCTGAAGTTTTGTAAGAATGCATTACATTTGTGGTCAAATAAAAACATGTCAAAGTGGAAAAATTATTTATCTCTTCTTTATTTTAACCCCAAATCCCCTGCTAGTTTTAGCGGCCCTGAGAAACTATATAAGTATGTCAAAGCTGAGGGTAAATATAAAATTGGAAGGCATAAAATACGCAAATGGTTACAGGATCAAGCCTATTCCTTCACTAGGGGAGCCAGACGCCAATTTGCTCAGGAGACCCGAAGAATACAATCAATTAAAAATACTTATACTAAACATTGGAAAAGACTTACCCGTCCAGAGTGTAAAACAAACGCGTTATGTATAATGTAATACAAAAGTGTTTAAATTATCCTGACACAGAGAAACAGTGAGGCAAACGCTTTGAATTCACCAAAACGTTCAATAAAGATATTGGACTTTTAGGATTAACAAATGAACCGAGTTGTCATCTTTCTAGAAAAGACTAATCTAGAATTTTCCAAGCTGATATAAATAGGAGTGACTTACTTGGTGAGATGGATTTTGAAGTGAGACTTGTGGCTTTGAGGATACAGAATTAGTGAAAAGTGTTGGATTTAACTTGGGAAATAGAAGTTTAAGTTGGAATTACTTAATTTTTAAACAGGTTGCTCATATCTATTTGCAAGTTAAAACTATTGTTAATTTAGGTTTTAGGAACCAGATATTTCATACTTTTTGTAGTCTAAACATAATTCTTAATTTCGAGGGACTTATTCTATTTTTTAGTACAAAAAATTGTCAAAATTTCTTTCAAACTTAACTGTTATTGTACTCTTTTGTCTTTATTCATTTATAAATATTGTTAATTGCAAAAGGCTTGTTGCTGGTTTTCTTTCTCGTTACCCTTGTATCGTAACAGAAATTGTGGGCTCGTCCGGGATTGATCATCTATTTTGAACTTGTTACAGTATTAAAGTTTATTAGGTAATAAAAAATAATAATGAAAAAATAACAATAAAATAAAAAAATAAAATTTGATTTTTATTCTACTGAACCAGCAAAAAGCAATAATGTCTTTTGATCTTGAAAAATTTATTGCTGAACCTTCTCAGGAGTTGTTAAATTTAGCAAAAATGTCTGATTTATTAGATCTTGCTTCTCATTATAGACTGACTGCCATTAAAAGTATTATGTTAAAGCATGAAATTAAGATTTCTATTATTCAGTATTTAGTAGATGAAGAAATATTTGACTCGTCTGCTCTGTCTCTCATTCTTGTGTCTCAGACAGACGTTAAAATTAATATTGAGTTAGAAAAAAATTAACTACAGATAGAAAAAGAAGAAAGGATGAAAGAAAAAGAATTAGAGCAAGAAGAAAGGATGAAAGAAAAAGAATTAGAATTAGAGTTAAAAAAAATGTATGCTAAATTAGAAGAAAGAGAAAAGGATAGGCAATTTCAGATGAGAATTAAAGAACTAGAAATAGAAAATAAAGAAAAACTATCTTTGCATGTGGTTAATGACTTTAACATAACAAAACACCTCAGACTTTTACCGCCATTTCAAGAAGAGGAAGTTGATAAATACTTTTCACATTTTGAAAGATTGCTGAAAACTTGAAATGGCCAAAAGAACACTGGACCTTACTTTTGCAAAGCGTTGTAACTAGAAAGGCTCGCGATATTTTTTCTAAACTGAGCAATCAACAGCTCTCTAATTATGATAATGTTAAAGAATTGATTCTAAAGGCTTATGAACTGGTACCTGAAGCATATAGACAAAAATTTAGAAATTGCAGAAAAGAAAATGGTGAAACGCTTGTTGAATTTGCTAGAACTAAAGAACAGTTATTTGATAGGTGATGCCATTCAAAGAAAATAGATTCAGATCATGGAAAACTTAGACAATTATCTTTAGTTGAAGAATTTAAAAGGTGCATTAATTCAGATATATACACTTTCTTAGACGAGAAAGAAGTTGAAACTTTAGAAGAAGCTGCTTGCTTAGCAGCAACTTTGCCTTGACGCATAAGGTCTCTTTCATAAATCAATCAAACCCTCGAAAACCTTTTTATTCAGCTACTGGTCCTAAACCAAATTTTAATCAAAATAATGACAATTCCAATCAGAATATTCCCAAACCCAAGTCTCCTTATGAAGCCAAAGGTCAAAATCCCTTGTCTCGACCCACTTGTAATTATTGCAAAGAATCAGGTCATATTATTTCTGAATGTCCTGTTTTAAAAAGAAAACGGGGAAAAAAAAAAAGAAAGTTTTAAGCCTACAGGCTTTACTTCATTAAAGTCTACACCTCAGTCATGTTTTAAAGACCAAACCTTTGTCCACGCCAAAGTACCCGAGACTGATACTGTTACGGAGATTTATGAACCATTTTTATCAGATGGTTTTGTGTCAATAGAAAGTGATTTTGCCCAGTCTACCCCTATTAAAATTTTACGTGATACTGGAGCTTCTCAATCTCTTTTTTTAGCAGCTGTCCTGCCTTTTTCTGAGAAAACTTCTTCTGGGACAAGTGTCCTTATTCAGGGTGTAGAATGTGGATTTGTTTATGTTCCGCTTCATAACATTTATTTGTCTTCAGACTTAATTAATGGTCCAGTGACTGTTGGTATTAGAAAAAAAATGCCTATTAAAGGCGTTCATTTGTTATTAAGCAATGATTTAGCCGGAGATAAGGTAATTGTTAATCCAATTGTAACTGACACACCTTGCATGGATCAATCACCCGATCCGATTGAGGAAGAAATTCCTGACCTTTACCCGTCATGTGCAGTTACTAGAGCTATGGCAAAGAAAGCCATTTTGACTGAAAATCAGTCTCATATTGACTTATCTGATTCTTTGTTGGGTCATTTATTTAAAAATGAAATTAACAGGTCTATTTCACAACACCTGTCTGAAAGTCAGACAAATTCTAAACATAATTCATCAGAATTTGATTATATATCTTCACCCTTAGTTAATGAAGGCCATGATACAAGGTCAAGGTCAAAACTAAGTGAAGACCAACATGAACTTGAACCTTTATTTCAAAAAGCTGTCAATGAAACTGATCTTTCACAGGAACCTGTCTGTTTTTATATAAAAAATGGAATATTAATGAGAAAGTGGCGCCCTCCTGAAGTCTCTGTTGATGATGAGTGGGCTGTCAATCATTCAAGTCGTCGTTCCTAAATCTTATAGATCAGAAATATTAAGCTTAGCTCATGAAACGCCTACGTCAGGTCATTTAGGTATCAATAAAACCTATCACAAAATTCTTAATCATTTTTATTGGCCTGGTCTAAAAGCAGATGTATCAGATTATTGTAGGTCTTGTCATACTTGTCAAATGGTAGGCAAACCCAACCAGGTCATACCTAAGGCTAAACTGCAGCCGATCCCTGCATTTGATGAACCTTTTAGCAGGATTATAATTGATTGTGTGGGTCCATTGCCAAAAACTAAAGCTGGTAATGAGCACCTTTTGACTATTATGTGTGCTTCCACCCGTTTTCTTGAAGCAATACCTTAAAAAAATATAAAATCTAAAACAATTGTCAAAGCTTTAGTGAAATGTTTCACTTTTGTAGGACTTCCTAAATCTGTTCAATCTGATCAAGGGTCAAATATTATGTCTGGCATTTTCCAACAAGTGATGTACGAGTTGGGTATTAAACAATATAAGTCATCTGCATATCACCCTGAAAGCCAAAGTGCCCTTGAACGGTTACATCAGACCTTAAAAAATATGATAAGGTCATATTGCTTTGACACACAAAAGGATTGGGATGAACGTATACATCTTTTACTTTTTGCAGTAAAGGAGTCTGTACAGGAATCTCTTGGTTTTAGTCCCTTTGAGCTTGTTTTTGGCCACACAGTTCGTGGACCTGTAAAACTTTTAAAAGAAACATTTCTTTCACAAGAAGACTCTCCTTTAAATTTACTTCAATATATATCTGACTTTAGAAACAGATTATTTAAAGCTTGTGAGGTTGCAAAATCAAATTTAACGAAAATTCAATGTAAATTAAAAGAAAGATATGACAAAAATACTAAAGAAAGAAATTTTAAACCTGGAGATAAAGTTTTAGCTCTTCTACCAATTCCTGGTAAGCCTTTACAAGCAAGATATTTTGGTCCTTATTCTGTTGAGAAAAAGGTGAGTGACTTAAATTATGTGATAACAACTCCTGACAGGCGAAAGCAAAAGCAATTATGTCATATCAATATGTTAAAAGAATATGTTGATAGGGATAATTCAAATATTTTACCAATAAATGTAGTTTCCCCAGTCCCTCAAAATCAAAATCACATTAACCATGAAGACATAAATTGTGAAGATATGAACTTTGATAAGTCTAACCCTATTTGTTCAAAACTTCAGAATTCTGACATTTTAAGAAATTTAGATAAAAAACTTTCACATTTAGATAATAATCAAAAAGATGAATCGAAAAAGTTAATTTCTGAATATGAGCACCTGTTCCCTGATATTCCAACACGGACAAAGACATTGAAAATTCAAAACCAGTGAAACAACATCCATATCGAATGAGTCCCAAGAAACTGGAGCATCTTAGAGAGGAAATCAATTATCTATTGGACAATGACTTTATTGAACCTAGTCAAAGTGAATGGAGTTCTCCCTGTATTATTGTACCAAAGCCAGATGGAACTTTTCGTATGTGCACGGACTATAGAAAAGTTAATACTGCGACCAAGACTGATTCGTTTCCAGTGCCAAGAGTAGATGAGTGCGTTGACAATATTGGTCACGCAAAATATGTAGCCCAGTTTGGTCTTCTGAAGGGATTTTGGCAGATTCCTCTCACTGAAAAAGCTAGAGGGATTTCTGCGTTTGTAACCCCTGATGGACTATATTATCCCTGATGCTTTGTCTAGAGCTTAACTTGTAAATAGTTAACATTTGTCTTTATGTATAATGTATTTTTATGTACATTTATGTGTAATGATGTTTTCTATCTTCATACAAAAGAAAGTTTTACTTCTTAAAACTTTCTTTTCCTTTAGGAGGGGAAGTGTTATATAAATAGGATATACATGTAACCTGTTTTCATTATCACTTTCACTCTATATACAGAGTATTCTAGAAACATAAAGAACATTCATTGGTTTTTCCATTGTGGTTATTTTAAGAAACAGGTTGTTAGTAAACAAGTTGTTTACCAATCCATGTTGTCATCTTTCTAGAAAAGACTAATCTAGAATTTTCCAAGCTGATATAAATAGGAGTGACTTACTTGGTGATTTAGGATTTTGAAGTTAGACCTGTGGCTTTGAGGATACAGAATTAGTGAAAAGTGTTGGATTTAACTTGGCATATAGATCTGTAAGTTGGAATTACTTAATTTTTAAACAGGTTGCTCATATCTATTTGCAAGTTAAAACTATTGTTAA
This sequence comes from Hippopus hippopus, assembly GCA_946811185.2. Classification (NCBI taxonomy): domain Eukaryota; kingdom Metazoa; phylum Mollusca; class Bivalvia; order Cardiida; family Cardiidae; genus Hippopus; species Hippopus hippopus. Next base: position 227,322 of record OX328099.1, on the reverse strand, counting down.
TTTAGGTTTTAGGAACCAGATATTTCATACTTTTTGTAGTCTAAACATAACTCTTAATTTTGAGGGACTTATTCTATTTTTTGTTCTAAGACCAAAAATTGTCAAAATTTCATTCAAACTTAACTGTTATTGTACTCTTTTGTCTTTATTCATTAATAAATATTGTTAATTGTAAAAGGCTTGTTACTGGTTTTCTTTCTCGTTACATTTATCTCGTAACAATCTATAATGATATCAGAGGCATATCTACTGTATTCCTTTGGACATTTCTGGAGAGCTGCTTGTGAGGGAATATGTAGCCTTTTGTCTAGATGTTCTTCGTCTTATACAATATTCAATATTCAATATATTTTAGTATGTTGGCCCTGGCCCGAATACATAACATGAATACAATTTACAAACAAATTGTCATGAGGATACATGTATACTAAAATTAACACCCCATTTTCCTTGGCTCGTAGAATATGCACCATTGTTTCTGATATAAGTGTTCGTAATTCCCGTCTTAAAGAATTAGCTTCTTCATTGATTGACAGAAACTATCCAATGCAGGTGATAAAAACAGGATTCATAAAAGCATTACAAATTCCTAGAAACAGTCTTTTGACAGTTAAAGAAAAGACTGAAAAACCTATTATACCGTTCGTATCCACCCACAATCCTAAAAACAGTGAACTATTCGGATTACTTAGAATGAATGAATGAATGAATGAATGAATGTTGTTTTATGGCGCATCGACAGCTTTGGTCATTTAGCGCGCATATCTGTGTTAAAAGATGAATAAAGTAGAATTTTTAAATTGAAAAAGGTTTGAATACATTGATAATAGTAAAAGGGTTGAATTAAGAAGGATTATGTATAATATGCATAAAGGGCATTATTGAGTGACAGGGCAATCCCTATCTACTCAAAAGTTTCAATGTTCATAAAATATGATATTGAGTGGCTGGGCATCCCTGCCTACTCCTAAATTTTAGATTAAAAAGGTAATACTGTGAATATTATTTTTCTTTGGAAATGAGTGTTAAAACTGGTTAAGTGTGGAGCCTCGAATGGGATCAGTATACTCCCATTAAAGAAGTCCTGTCTCCAATGAGATAAGATGGCTCAAGAGATTTAAAAGGTAAAACTGACGATATTGCTTTTCCTTGGAAATGAGTGTTAAAACTGGTAAAGATTGGAGCCTCCAATGGGATCAGAATACTCCCATTAAAGAGGTCCGTCTCCAATGAGATAAGATGCCCCCAAGAGGGCTAATCCTCCCATTAAGGAGATGCAAACTGAATATTAAAGGAATAAAGAATGTTGTAAAAAGATGGGTAAGAAACTCAAGAGTAAATATCACAGTTTATTGTAAATGCCAATCTCCTTTATGAAAGCGATAATAGATTCAACGCTGACAGAATCAAAAAGATTTTTCAAACTATTGACGTTGAAATATTTTGAACGAACTGGCTGGAAGTTAATGCAGTCTAGTAGGATATGTTTTACAGAAAGGGATGCATTGCATGGAATACATTCAGGGGCATCATCTCTGGTCAAGAGCCAGGAATGTGTGATGCGTGAATGGCCAATTCGAAGTCGTGCAATTATCACTTCTTCTCGACGAACAGACCTGTAAACGGGGTACCATTCGGCAAGGGACGGTTTAACTGAATGCAGTTTATTGAAAACATCAGCATCCCACTGGGATTGCCAAGAAAATTGGATATGTGTTAAAACGGAGGATTTAAAATCAGTGTGTGGAACTTTAAAATCTGAAATGGGAAGGTTAAGTGCAGATTTAGCAGACCTATCGGCATTTTCATTGCCTTTGATGCCTACATGACTTGGAAGCCAACAGAACACCAATCTATTCATAGAAGAAATTTGTGAGATCCTTTCAAGTAAATTACAGATTAAGGGATTCTCAAGTCATTGATTTGAAAGGGCTTGTAATGTTGACAAAGAGTCCAAGAAGATAATGAAACGGTTGGTATTAGAACGTTCAGCTAGATTAAGGGCAAGATCAATTGCTTTAATTTCAGCAGAGAAGATAGAGGAGTTGTTTGGAAGGCGACACTTTAAGCTCCTTTGTCCATAAACAGCGGCAGCTGCTACAGAATTTCCTTCTTTAGATCCATCAGTATAGATGGGTTTGAAGGAAAAATAATGCTCCTTTATCTCGTTGTATCTAGCATGAAACACAGTTCTATCCGTGACAGACTTTTTGTCAGATGCAAGGTCAAATCTGAATTCTGCACTGTTTAGTCCCCATGGAGGGATTTCAGAGATTTTATAGTCGGCAATAGACTCAGTGTCTTGCCAAGGTTATCTACAATTGGCTCCATGCGGATACCAAATGGAGGAATACCATTTGGTTTCCTTTCAAAAAGACGTTTATATTGAGGTTTAAAAACAATGTTATGAGTTGGATTAAAACGGTTCGACTTCAGTTTTAAAAGATATTGAAGTGAGAGTTTTTCCCTCCTGTAAGAAAGAGAAGGTTCATTAGCCTCAACATAGAGACTATTGACGGGAGAAGTTCTGAAAGCTCCAAGTACAAGACGCAGACCTTCGTGGTGTATAGAATCGAAAATTTTCAGGTAAGATTTACGGGCAGATCCGTATACAATAGATCCATAGTCTAATTTGGAGCGAACTAAAGACCGATAAAGCCGCAAGAGGACTTTACGGTCTGCTCCCCATTCAGAATGGGCCACAACCTTAAGAAGATTAAGAGCCTTCTTGCACTTCTTTTTAAGTGCAGTGATGTGAGGAAGGAAGGAAAGTTTTCTGTCAAAGATGACTCCAAGAAATTTGAATTCAGAAACGACTTCAATTTTAGTTTTGTCCAAATACAGTTCAGGGTCTGGATGAACACCTCGTAGATTACAAAGGTGCATGCACTTAGTTTTGGACTTTGAAAATTTGAAGCCATTTTCATCAGACCACGTTTGGAGCTTGTTGAGACACTGTTGAAGTTGTCTCTCAATAATATTCATATTTCGAGATCTGAAGCATATAACGAAGTCATCAACATAAAGTGAACAGTCTACACCAGGACAGATAGCTTTAACTATACTGTTTATTTTCACACTGAAAAGTGTAACAGAGAGAATACATCCTTGGGGTACACCCATCTCCTGTTCACGGGCTCCCGAGACAGTATTACCAACTCGGACGCGGAAAAGACGTTCATCCAAGAAGGCTGAAATAAAAAGAGGAAGACGGCCTCGAAGACCAAATTCATGCAAGTCTTTAAGAATTCCATATTTCCAAGTCGTATCGTAAGCACTTTCAAGGTCGAAAAAGACAGATACTACATGCTGTCTATTAATAAAGGCTTCTCTGACAAAGGTTTCAAAGGGGACAAGATGATCTATGGTGCCACGATGGCGTCCAAATCCACTCTGTACATCAACGATGAGGTTGTTTTTCTCTAAAAACCAAACAAGCCTGTCATTGACTATACGTTCTAAGGTCTTGCAGAGACAACTTGTAAGAGCTACTGGCCGATAGTTAGCCGGGTCACTAGCATCCTTGCCAGGTTTTGGGATAGGAATGACTAGTGCTTCCCGCCAGGATGAAGGAAAAACACCTGACTGCCAGATATCATTAAAAATATCAAGTAAAACTGAGAGAGAAGTAAAAGGTAAGTGTTTTAAAAACTGGTAATGAACTTTATCTGGGCCAGGAGAAGAATCGTGAGCTTTATTCAGAGCAGATTTTATTTTTCTTTAAAGGTAAAGAGTTTATTATAATGCTCTGAATTAGAAGAATTGAAATTAAGTTTTTTCTTTTCTTCTCTGGCTTTATTCCTCTGAAACTTTTCAGAATAGTTTGTAGAGGAAGACTTTTTGCAAAAAGTGTCGGCAAGAGCATCAGCTATATCTTGGGTTGATTCCAACGAAGTATTGTTAACTTCAAGGTGACTAAGAGGGGGCTGGCCTTTGCCATTGATCTTTCTGATCATGTCCCAGGTTTTTTTAGTAGTAGTTCTACTATTTAATTTAGAGCCATATTGTCTCCAAGCCTTGCGCTTACTTTCTCTAATGGTTCGTCGAGCCTTTGCTCTGGAAATACGGAATAAGTTATGATTTTCTTTGGTAGGCCTGAGGTTAAACTTTCTAAGCGCTTGTTTTCTGTCTCTGACAGCCTGTTTACAACCATCATTGTACCAAGGCTTGTCAGGACGTTTTTGATTTGTCGAGGTCTGAGGGACGGACTGTTTAGCTGCATCAATTAATAGGGAAGTAAAAAGTTTTGCGGGATCAACGCAATCTCCAAATTTGTCATGTGTAATGGTCTGTTCACAGAGGGTTTCAAATTTATTCCAATTGGCTTTGGAAAGCTTTCATTTCTGCGGTTGTACACTGCTGGATGGTTGTGTAGATGAAAAGATAATGGGGAAGTGATCACTTCTGCACAAATCCTCAGTCACTTTCCATGTGAAATTGGGAAGTAAGACTGGGTTACATAAGGTTAAATCAATGGAAGAGTAAGATCCAGTTGCTGGATGCAAGTAGGTTGACTTGTTATCATTCATGAAAGACAAAGAGTTGTTCGAAATGAAGCTCTGCAACTGTAAACCTCTCTGGTTGGTGTCATCGCAACCCCACATAACATTGTGACCATTAAAGTCCCCAGCAAGAATATAGGGGGATGGCAATTGGGAAATGAGATCATTCAGATTGGTCTCATTGATAGGTGTGCTCGGGGGGAGATATAAAGAACACAGTGTAACAGCACTGTGTAAAGATAACCTGATAGCAACAGCTTGCAAGTTTGTATCAAGAGAGATAACTTTATGAGGAATGTTGTTGTTAACAATAATAGAAACACCACCTCTGGCTTTTTCGCCTTCGGTAAAAATCTTATTGTAAATGGAATGATATTTGATAGTGATATCATCCTCCCGTTTAAGGAAGGTTTCTTGCAGACAAACAGCAACTGGTTTGTGATCATTGATTAAAAGGGAAAGTTCGTCAAAGTTTGACTTCAGACCTCGACAATTCCATTGGATTATGGTATCCATAGTGCATGAGGAAAGTATAAAAGCTAAAGTAAAAAAATAGGCCGTAAACCAATGCATTTTAAAATAGGTTGGTTAAGATTTCATTACAGTTGTCTCGGGTTTGGACGAGTGCCAAGTGTCAGCGTCCTTGTTCCAAGGATCTTTGGAAATGGACCAAATAGAGGCTTCTGAATCTGAAGCCTCACCTTCCAGATTTTCAGCATCTGCATCCATGTCCTCTAGCTCCGAAAATCTGTTGGAGGTAGGGACAGGATCATTTACTTTGACAGTGATTTCACAAGATCCTTGGGTATCTCTGGGTTGTGGTCTAGATTTTGAAGAAGACCTTTTAGGAGATCGGGGTGCATGATTAGATTTGTTATCTTTAGATGAAACCTGAGATTTAGTCATAGACTGTGAAGGTTGAGGTTGGGGTTTCTTTGGAGGTTGTTGTGAAGGGGGAGATGGCTTTGAAGCTTTTTGTGAGGAGATGTTTTGCAAAGAGGTAGATGGCTTTGAAGTTGTTTTTGAAGAAATACTTTGAGAAGAGGTAGATGGTGTTTTTAGGGTAGTGGATGGAGTGGTGGGTTTGGATGTAGGTTGTGTCTGTTTAGGAGGCTTTGGAGGTTCGGAAGGTTGAATATCAGGGACCAAGCTCTTCAACTCATTGGCCATTTCTGGAAACTTTTCGAGAAGTTTCTTTGCTAAGAGTTCACAAGTAGAGCAATGTTCCTTTCCAGATGTTGCAGATGACACTTTTGCATAGGATGTTGAACAATTCAACAATGTTTGGTCATTTCTGCGCTTTTCAACTATCTTCCGTGCTTCCACAAAAGTAATATTTTCTTTATATTTTATAGATAGGATTTCTTTTTTATCCTTCCAGACTGAACAGTCTTTAGAAAAGACTGGATGATGGCACTTGCAATTAAAACAGAGCACAGGGTTATTGCAAGTATTAGGTTCATGATCAGAGCCCTCAAAAGCACATTTTGGACAAACAGGTGTGCTTTTGCAATTACTTTCGTGATGGCCATACCTCTGGCATTTATAACAGCGCAGAGGGTTAGGCACATACACGTCGACCTTCACAGATTGAAATCCTATTTTGATGGAAGCAGGAAGAATCGGTGTACAAAAGGTAAGGATATAGGTATTTGTATCTCTACGCATACCATTTCTGAAAACAGAGATCCGTTTGACCTCAGACACAGCCTGAGATTTGAGGTTACTTTTAATCTCTTCCACCGAATCACAGTAGGATAGCTCCTTACACCTGATGACTCCTTTGCTGGTGTTAAGAGTTTTATGTGGGTACACTTTTACGTCCAAATTGTAAAATCTTTTATGTCCCAGGAGATTTTTGGCCTGCTGTTGAGAATGATATTCAATAAGCAGAGAGTCATTTTTCAGTTTTTTGACAGATTTTGGTGTGCCCAAAATGGAAGAGACTGTCTTCTCTATAACAAACGGAAAAAGTTTTGAGATGGGTTTTGATGGGTCAACTGCCTCTATTACAATAAAACGAGCAAATGTTTTGTTTGTGTTGAATGATACTTCTGACTCTGAATCAGAGTCAGAAAGAACACGCTTGGCTTTCTTTTGTGTTGCCATGTTTGTTTAATAGGGTTCATCACCGATGTTCCCCACCCGCCCCGGAGCCCAACAAGGGGACATGATCTGGGGAAACCCAACTCAGATCATGACAAGGATACATCGGTGATATACTCGAAGTGAAAGGGCTAGACTGGACAAATGTAGGCCCGCAGAATGTCGCACCAAGCATAGACTGTCTTTGGGCATTTACAAGTGTCAACCAAACACCATTCTTTCACCCGATTAGCCCATGAGCCACCGCCTTCTAGGGTTTTGACATACAGCAACTGATGACAGAGAAGAGAAATGACTTTTATTATGTATTTGTGTATGTACGTGTTTAGGAAAACAAAGTCAGAGAAACACCCTAGGGCTCGGCATGACCAGCCGATTGATCAGGACGGGCCTTCCTGACCCCTCGTTTAATTCAGTTCAAGGCCAAAGTGGTGTGTTGCAAAAACAGAGCTATCAAAGGGCCATACTCTGAATCCACTCAACCACCAGGATCCCGTCATTTAACGACACGAGTTGCAGCCCACGGCAAACAGGCAGGCACAGTGGAGGGGTCTTACCCCTGCTGTAGTGCGACAGCTGAGCTATTTCTATCCCCCGCCCAGCAGGGGGTGCGGATTACTTAGATCTAACTTGACTATTCTAAGCGGGGATGAAAAAATGAATAGTATAATCACAGACACTAAAATCATAAAATGTAAAAGACAGCTCCCTAATCTTAAACGCCTTATTACGCGGTCGGAGTTCAGTCTAGACACAGCCGCTTGCGTAAAAAAGTGTGGACAACCATGGTGTGGACTGCGTGATTACATTATTGAAGGTAACAACATTAAATTAAATGATAAAACTTTTTTTGTAAAAGAAAATATGGACTGTACTGTTAAAAATGTTATTAATGTTTTAATTTGTAATGGGTGTAGGGAATTTTACATCGGACAGACCGGTGACAAATTAAGGAACAGAAAAACAGTACATTATCAACAAGTCAGAGACCCATTAACAAGACAAATGCCTTTATGTGCGCATTTAGATAAATGTTCCAAAACCTCTCCGAAATTCTCGATCTTTCCTTTCTTTAAAATGCATAACGACAATGTTTCAGCTAGGTTACTTAAAGAACAATCATTCATCAATAGATTTATGCCTAAATTGAACATTAAGCCATAACGTCATCAATTATTGCGTTATGTGTGTAGCAACGCGACCTTGCTATGTGATTTATTGTTGCCCTGATGAGCTGTTAAAGCGAAACCGGTTGGCAATAAACGTTATTCATATATACTCCCATGTGATGTTATTTTTGTTTATTATGTAATAGCCTTGAACCGGCACCATTTGATTTTTTCATATATATAGTGTCATTTCTCTTTTATTATATATTTTCTTGTTCCGGTATTCTTCTTCTTTTTATAACATATATTTATTACTGGAATAAGAGACATTACAATGGGTCCGGCGAGCTCTAAAAGGGCAAAAATTGAAAACAGTAGTTCGGAGTCCTCCCCGTCGGTATCAACTGAATCGATTCAGATGGAAACAGAGAATGGACAATTATCTGAGATAAGTGCTAAGTTATCGTTAATTCTTTCAGCAATACAGGATTTAACTAAAGCTGTTAAAGAAACAAATTCACGTTTATCTCCAGCACAAACAAGTACGGCTGTTTCAGAACTTACAAAGGTTATTAAGGACATAGACAAAAAAATTTTAGACGGTAACCACGAACACAATATTGGTCAATTACACCAAGAAAATGAGAATAGATTCTTTGAAGCTGAAGCTATGCGCGTTAAATCAAGAATTGCAGCAATTTGGGAAAGAAACTTGAATTCAAGAAAAGATGTTTATTGGCGAAAAGTTAGAAATAGTGGAAACTTATGTTTCTATGAAAAATGGATAGAAGCATCCCCTGTCATTATACCAAGAAAATTCCAAAAGTTTGAAATTAGAAATGAAACAGAAGATGAAAGAGTTCTGAGAGAAAGAGCTGTGATTCACAATTTTAGAATGGAAATTGAGATGGGGAAGTTGAAATCTACCTCTTTTGAAGAACAAGCAAGAAAATTAGATCAAGAAATGATTGATTTGATACAATCAAAATGTTCAGGACAAGCTGCAACCTTCTTAGTAGATCTTTGGCAAAAACACGTCAAAAGAAATGAAGAAATATCTCATAAAAGATGGGAAAATAATGCAAAATGGCTTCGGGAATACGAAGAAAACTTCGTCAGAAACTACAATGGTTTAAATCCATTTTTCAAAAAAGGCAAAAACTATCCCGCACCAACCACGAGAAAGCAACCATATAACTTATGCAGATGCAGTCAAAACCTTTTCCAGGCGTACAAAGCAAGAAGGAAAACCAAGAAATACAATGGAATCATTATTACACCAACTTTTAGCACATCTGAAAACTGAATCACAGCATCCAGAAAATAGTTATAGGAACACTAGATGGAGATACAATAACAATAGAAGGACAGACACTCACAATTACAGGAGAAATAACAAATTCAACACCAACCGACGGTGGAACAATATTTCAAACAATAATAATGATATGGAGGTGGTCGATAGGTAGTCTTCTTCCTTTCTGGAGGCAGACCACAACTTTTACAACCAGTTCTAAAAAATGAAAATCTAGCTGAAACTATTAAAAAATCTACAAAAATTTACAATCTTTCAAATCGGAAATTAACAAACAATGAAAAGAATGTCTTGTTGATGGGTCTAAAATTCACACCCACACCTTTAAAGAATAATCCCTGTGAACTTGAAATCGATTTAAATGATTTCTTTAGAAAGCTTAGATTACAAGAATACTTTTCACAAAGTGTAGAATTTAACAATAGATTAATGAGAAACAAATCTTCTTTTAATCCTCCTTCAGGGAGAAATAAAAAACTAGATGAATATATTTCAACAACCAAGTCATTATGTTTTAATGTTTTGAATAATACCAACCCTGTAAAACATAACACATCTCTTAATCAAAGAAAATCTATAAAATCACTAGCAGATGATTCTTCTATTATTATAAAAGAAGCTGACAAAGGCGGTGGAATAGTAATTATGAATAAATATTTTTATAAAAATAGAATCAAAGAAATGCTCTCTGATATGTCCTATTATAAACCTATTCCACATGCCAATACAACACAGATATTTGACTCTATTAAAAGATTAATTTACAAAAATAAAACAATCACTAAACAAGAAGCAGATTTTCTATCAAAGTTTGATTACAAGACCAGTACTTTTTATGGTCTTCCGAAAATTCATAAAAGCAAAATAATTCAAAATATTTGTGATGTCATCAACGAAGAGTATATTGAAACTTTAGATCCAATTGATCTTCAAATGAGACCAATTGTAGCAGGACCTAACTGTGAAACAAGTCGATTAAGTTGTTTTTTAGATAAACTTTTAAAACCTTTTGTATCTAAGGTACAAAGCTATCTTAGAGATGAAATAGATTTCCTTAATTTTCTTCCAGAAACAGTTCCCATTAACACCTTTTTAGTATCATTTGATGTAGTAAGTTTGTATACAAATATTCCACATAGCTTAGGATATGAAGCAATTTCTTACCGGATGAATAGATATCCAAATCTTATTCATAACAGATTTGACCAAACTTTTATATTGGAAGGTTTGAAAATAGTACTGGAAAATAACAATTTCTCCTTTAATTCCGTATTTTTCAATCAATGTAAAGGAACAGCCATGAGAACCAAAGTTGCCGCAACATTAGTTTTAGGATTTTTAGAGGAGATACTATATGAAAAAATAGGACAACTCAAAGACGAAAACTTCTCAGATTATATATACAAACAATGGAAAAGATATCTTGATGATTGTTTTATTGTCTGGACATACTCAATTAATGATTTATCAGTTTTTAATGACATACTTAACTCATTACATAAAGATATAAAATTTAAGATGGATATGAACTTATACAAAATGCCTTTTCTTGACGTGTTAGTGATAAAAAATGGTTGTACAATTGTCACTGATATTTATTTCAAAATTACAGATTCTAAGCAATATTTGAATTTCAGGTCATGCCACCCAAAACATAACAAGACCAATATTCCGTTCTCCCTAGCTCGAAGGATCTGCACAATAGTATCTGACAGAAAAATTCTACAGTTAAGATTACGTGAACTTGAAAACATTTTAATTGAAAGAAAATACCCTAAAGCAGTAATCTTAGCAGGAATAAGTAAAGCTCTTAATATTCCGAGACGTACTCATTTACAGGTAAAGGTTAAAAATGATGACAATATCATGACTTATATTTCGACATTTAATCCTAAAAACAGAGAGTTATTTGGAATTATTAAGAATAATTTTGAAATTTTGGAGAATGATCAAACAATGTCACAAATACTAAGAAACACCAAATTAATTAAATGTAAGAGACAACTTCCAAATCTAAAACGAATTTTGATTAAATCAGAATTCAAAGACACAACTTCAAAATCTTCTGTGAAAAAATGTAATGAGTCCCGCTGTGGACTCTGTAAACATATTATCGAAGGAAATGAATTCAAAATCAAGGATAAAACATTTACTGTCAAAGAAGATATGGATTGTAAAGTTTCCAACTGTTTGTATCTTTTAGTATGCAATGGCTGCCAAGAGTTTTATATTGGTCAAACAGGAGATAAACTTAGGAATAGAATTACAATACATAATCAACAGATTAGGGACCCTTCAACAAGACAAATACCATTGAGTTATCATTTATATAGTTGTTATAAAACAGATCCAAAATTTTCAATTTTTTCCATGTTTTAAATGCAAATCACCCGACGTTTCAGCTAGAGTAACAAAGGAAAAATATTTCATAAACATTTTTCGTCCAAAATTAAACTGTATTTAACCGTTGTTCTATGACGTCAAAATGACGTTAGTTACGATGATTCATTAAAACGTTGCCCTGATGAGCGAAAGCGAAACCGGTTGGCACGTTGAAAATACTATTTGTAGTGTCATTTCTCTTTTATTACACACACACACACACACACACACACACACACACACACACACACATATATATATATATATATATATATATATATATATATATATAGAGAGAGAGAGAGAGAGAGAGAGAGAGAGAGAGAGAGAGAGAGAGAGAGAGTCGGAGTCCTATTTATGAGGTGTCTGTGTAAGACCCACTTATGTGGTGCAGCTTTTAAACCAACATGTGTTACATATATAATATATATAGCATCATAATATATATGACCCACATCTTGGTATAATTTACATTCAAGCCAGATACCGTACTACTCTTAAAAAAATATCTTTAAAGATATCCTGCCACGAGAAAATTTATATAAATCATGGCTGTTTACATATTCCCATCCTGACATTAACATATCTGTAAGATCATATCTTATAGATAAATGTTTTACAAATAAATGATATATCATTTATAGATGAAACAACATAAGATCTAACTAAACAGTGAACCTTTCATTACAAAATATTAATGAAGTGTTTTAAAAAGTAGTTTTGTCCTATGGTTTTCTCTGTAGGGCTTTTGTAGTATGGGGATTTCGTCGAAAGAGTGTGCTGTATATTTCCCATAATTCTGTATTAAATGAACGTCCAAGAATTTGTTACGATAAATATGTATGTCTTATGATTATTGACAGGATAATACTGCATATTTTATACACCGATCTTTATCTTTTCTTCAAAGTGGGGAAAGAAAAAAACAGGTATGTAAATACATCTCGGATGTGCACTGTATATTTTCGATAATTTCGATGAATGCATCACGAATTCGGGATAATTGTAGTACTTATATCCTATAAACAATGCTGAGAAAATATGGTGTGATATATACACCCCACAATTTTTTACCGATTGTATAGCTATTTACATGTATAGAAAAACCACCAAGCATTTGATTGTAAATTCCATAGAATTTTGTATTGTAAGAAAGCACTATGATTTCAGTATAACTATTATTATGTATGTCTTATGATAAATTATGTGAAATGATGGGGTGATATATACACCCCACATTATTTTATTCGCGACTGTATAAAAATCACAGTTACAGAAAAACGCCCCAGATTTGCACTGTGCATTCTGTAGAATTTCGTCTTACATGTACACACCATAAATGCGGAACATTTATATGTTAGTCATTTAATTAATGATGAGAAAATATGGGGTGATATTACACCCCATATCATTTTATTGTCTGTGTGTAATCATATACATTTAAAAAAAAACAAAAACATTGCAGTGACTCAGGTTATTGTAAGCACAAGCGAGAATCAAACCAGGAACATCCGATCTTAAATACCAGACACTATCCACTTGGCCATTGAGTTTTGCCAGATAATTGACTGAAAATCATTCCGGAAAATAACCAGATAATATCATATGTGTCAATGCTTTCAAAGCTGTCACTTTCAATAAAAGTCGTGTATGAGAAACAACATTGTTTCATAACATTGCTTTTGTAGACGAGTAATGACTGGGTCGGCGGTATACCTACATGTGTGTTACAGCTTTTAAACCAACATGTGTTACATATATAATATATATAGCATCACAATACATATTACCCACATCTTGGTATTATTTACATTCAAGCCGGATACCGGACTACTCTTAAAATAAAAAAAAAAAAATCCTTTAAGATATTCTACCACAAGAAATTTTCAAAAGATCATGGCTTTTCACATACTCCCCATTTGACATTAACATATCTTTTAGATCATATCTTATAGGGAAATATCTTAGAAATATATAATATATCATTAATAGATGAAAGAAGATAAGGTCAAACTTAAGAATTAACTTTTAATTACATAATACTTAAGCGGATTTTTTTCAAAGAAGTTTTGTCCAATGGTTTTGTCTGTAAGGCCTTTTTAAGCATGAAGATGTTGTCCTAAAGTTCTTTCATTCACTGAACTTAATTTGAAGCCCGATTATGAGAATTATACAAAACGTTAATTTTTTTTTAAAATATATATGAATACTATTTCTCGTACATACAGAAAATCCAACATTTTTTTATTTCTTTTTATTCCTCAAAGTAAAACAAAAATAATATATAGAAATTATCTCTGGTGTGCACTGTATATCCCCGAAAATTTTGTATTCCATGAATGCATCATGAATTCAGAATAACTAAAGTATATATTCTTTAATCAATACTGAGATAATATGGGGTGATATATACACCCCACATTTTTCACCGATTGTATAACTATTTTCATGTGTAGAAAAAACACCAAAGATTTGCGCTGTAAATTCCTTAGAATTTTGTATTGTAAGAAAGCACTATGAATTCAACATAACTAATATTATGTATGTCTTATGATTAATTATGTGAAAAGATGGGGTGATATGTACATTATTTTATTCATAATTGTGTAAAAATTACATCTACAGAAAAACGCCCCAGATTTGCACTGTGCATTCTGTAGAATTTCGTTTTACATGTACACACCATAAATTCGGAACATTTATATGTTAGTCATTTGATTAATGATGAGAAACTATGGGGTGATATATACACCCCATATCATTTTATTGCCTATGTGTAATCATAAACATGTATAAAAAACACTGCTGTGACTGACGATATTGTAAGCACAAGCGAGAATCAAACCAGGAACATCCTATCTTAAATACCAGCCGCTATCCACTTGGCCATTGCGTTTTACCAGAAACTGGACTGAAAATCATTCCGGAAAACAACCAAATGATATCGTATGTGTCAATCCTTTCAAAGCGCTCACTTTAAATAAAAATCCCCCGCCCGGGTGGCTCAGTGGTGAGCGTGTCGGACTCATGACCTGGTGGTTGTGAGTTCGATACCCGGTTGAGGCGAACTTTCTTTCCGGCGTATTTTCGGCTCTCACCTCTGCTGAAGCATGTGAGAAAAGTAGTCGGTGGCTTTGGAAAGAAAGTTGTGTTAGTACTGGTGTGAGAAAGCCAGGAAACACATGTGCGTCACCGACCGCCATGATATGACCTTAGCTGTTAAAGTGGCGTTAAACCCCAATACAACCAACCAATAAATAAAAATCGTGGATGAGAAACAATAGTGCTTCACAACATTGCTTTTGTAGAAGCGTAATGACTGGTTGGCGGTATACTTGAAAACATATGTGTTGCAAGTTTCAAACCAACACGTGTGTTATTTATAATATACACAGAATTATAATCTATATGACCCACATCTCGGTATAATTTACAGTTTAGCCTGATACCTGACTTGTCTTAAAAGGAAAATTCTGTAAAGATGTTCTGCCACGAGAAAATTTATATAAATCATGGCTATTCACATATTCCCCATTTGACATAAACATATCTGTCAGATCATATCTTAAAGATAATAATATCTTACAAAAAATAAAATATCATTAATAGATGAAACAACACAAGGTCAAACTTAAGAATTAACTTTTAATTACATAATACTTATACAGTATTTCAAAAAGAAGTTTTTTCCAATGGTTTTGTCTGTAGAGCCTTTTTAGAACGGGGATTTTGTCATAAAGTCCATTCATACACTGAACTTAATTTGAAGCCAGATCAAAACAATTATACGAAACGTATTTTTTTTTTAAATATATAAAATAACTATATTTCGTACATAGACACATGATGAAAGAGTGTGCTGTACATTTTCCACAATTCTGTATTAAATGAACGTCTCAGGATTTGATACAATAAATATGTATGTCCAATGATTATTGATAAGATAATACGAGACATTTTATACACTACATGTATATATTTCCTCTACACCCAACTCAATTTTATTCCTCAAAGTAAAACGGAAATAATGTATAGTATTTATCATTGGTGTGCACTGTGTATTCCCGATAATTCTGTATTCTATGAATGCATCATGAATTCAGAATAACTAAAGTTTATATCCTTTAGTCAATGCTGAGAAAATATGGGGTAATATATACACCCCATATTTTATTACCGGTTGTATACTATTTACATGTATAGAAAAACACCAAAGATTTGCACTGTAACTTCCTTAGAATTTTGTATTGTAAGAAAGCACTATGAATTCAGTATAGCTATTGTCATGTATGTCTTATAATAATTATGTGAAAAGATGGGGTGATATATACACCCTACATTATTTTATTCGCGATTGTATAAAAATCACATTTACAGAAAAACCCCCCAATTTGCATGGTACATTCTGTGGATTATCGTTTTACATTTACTCACTCTAAATTTCGGAACATTTATATGTAAGTCTTTTATTCAATGGTGAGAAAATATGGGGTGATAAATACACTCCATATCATTTCATTGCCTATGTCTAATTATATACACGTATATATTCGGTGCAAAGAAAGAATCCGGGTACAATTCCGAAATTGTCCTGCGCAAAGTAGGAATTCCTACTTTTTCCGCCGATTCCGGAATTGTACAGGACAATTCTAGAATTGCACAAGGGAGATATATCGCATTATGGTCAGATATGGTCTGTGCGCAAATAGGAATAGGCTTGGACAAAGGAAGAATTCAAAGGGTAGAGCAAAGTGAGAATAGTCGGACAAGGTAAGAATATCCAAAGGGATTTCTTTACAAAAAATGTAAAGAAACAGAAAACATGATGGACTGTCTTGCAACTGAAGATATTTCTCCATTCCCACATGAAGCAACTAAGGTCAAGCGACGACGAAGGTGTAGATCAATGCTTTCATGCTAAACTAGAAAAACGTCGTGAGAAAAAGAGAAAATCCTGGTAACCAGCAATTTATTATTTTCCCATTATGTTTTCTTCTCGTTCAAAGACAAATTCCGTCATTTAAGCAACATCTAAATTGTTGTCTGCAAATGCTTTCATTTTGAGCTAGTTAAAAATCAAGTTAAGTGGTCAAGTGTAAAACTACAAAATAGTGCAGTATCAAAGTTCTTTTCACCAGGAATAATCTCACAGTATCAAACATTAAGCAACAACATTTGTTCAGCAAAGGTATACGCCCTGCCCCATGGCCTATATGTTATCTTATAAGATCCAAGATTAGACTACATATCTTGTGCAGTTTGATTTTGATCTACATTCTCTGCAAAACCCATCTAGTTCGTGCTCAGCAGCTAAACGGTTAATCCTGAGATATCTTTGTGCTATCGTAAGACTGAGGCCTAAACAGATTTACTGCCCAAATGACAAATTTTTAGATACAACCAAATTCAAAAATATTTGCTGACGACAAATTAAAGTCTTCGGTCCCCAACTCTCATATCATAAGACGGAAGCTTCCATAATTGGCCGAATAGCCTTTACAAAAATGTCGATGTTACACGGTATTTACCGATGAGTTAGCGAGTCTACGGCTTCTAACTCTCATACTAAAAGACGGAAGCGGCCGAGATTGGCCGAATAGCCTTTACGAAAACGTCTATGTTTACCGGTGAGTTAGCGGCCGTAGACCTTAATGTAGCTCAAGTGAAAACATTATGGAAAAAGGAGAAAATTCTAGTTGTCAGCATTTTCTAGTTTTTGCTCAATGTTTTCAGTAGCCTTCTTCTTAAGGGTCATTAAAACTTTGGATTGCGTGGTATTTTACAGATATTTTTTTCCTTTTCCAACAATGCTCATGCTGCAACACATGCCATTTATTTCTCATTACGTAATTCTTTTATCTTTGTTTAATATTTAATATTAGTATGGTATTTTGGTTATCATGTTAAACAATAAAACACATGCTACCTTATTTATTATTTACCATTATCCTGTCGACCTAAACTTGAGAAACATGATGCTAAGCACACGGTTTAGTGACAAAGCCGCATTTATTTCGATTTTTACATCTTATTGTGCCTTTCAACGCTATTTTAGTTAGAACTAAATTCAAGACAGTTTTTACCATGAGTATCAATCACTCTCAACCAATAGTATCGCTGTACTAATAAACAAACATCAATAATAATGACCAGAAAATGATGAAAATATGAAAATGAACGTGAGAAAATAAATATTCTTACACTGTCCTCGATTACTACTTTGCACAGGCGAGATAATTGATTCTCATTTTGTAACAATTCCTACTTTGCGAATGGACAATTCCGTAATTGAATCGCGCCAGGCAGGAATTCTTACTTCGCCCGGCAAAATCAGAATTCCTACTTTGCGCAGAACATGTATACAAAACATTGCAGTGACTGACGTTATTGTAAGCACAAGCGAGAATCAAACCAGGAACATCCCATCTTAAATCCTAGACCCCATCCACTTGGCCATTGAATTTTACCAGAAATTGGACTGAAAATCACTCCGTAAAACAACCAGATGATATCGTATGTGTCAATGCTTTCAAAGCGTTCATAGTTTAAATAAAAGTCGGATATGAGATACAACAGTGTTTCACAACATGTTATTGCTTTTGTAGAAGCGTAATGACTGGGTCGGCGGTATACCTACATATGTGTTGCAGGTTTCAAACCAACATGTGTGGCATATAAAATATTCACAGAATCATAATATTAATGATCCACATCTTGGTTATTCGCAGTTTAGCCTGATACCGGACTTCTCTTCAAAGGAATTATCTTTAAAGATGTTCTGCCAGGAGAAAATTTATATAAATCATGGCTGTTCACATATTCCCAATGTGACATTGACATATCTGTTAGATCATATCTTATAGATAAATATCTCACAAATAAATGATATATCATTAATAGATGAAACAACATGAGATCAAACTTAATAATGAACTTTTACTGACATAATACTTAGTATTTTAAAAAGTAGTTTTGTCGTATGGTTTCGTCTGTAGGGCTTTTTTAGCACGGGGATTTCGTCCTAAAGTCCACTCATACACTAAACTAAACACTAAACATTGTGGGCCCATGTAAGCCTGGGCGGACTACACAGGCTGACCTGGGTCGATTCTTTTTGCAGTTGCAGCTCCCTTTTCACAGAGCATGGCTCAACTATATATGTACACATTCACAGGTATTGGTTATGAGCAACATGTGGATACCAAACAGATTCCAGCTGCTGTTCAATGTGGCAATTTCAAACCCGTCCATTTATCTGGAAATCCAGTTTTAGAAGAAACAGTTCCAAAGGTGTCTTTGTGCTAATATAAACTGTAACTGCTGATTTTTTTTTTTATGTTTTTCAGACAATTTTTATGTGTTTCTTGTCATGTACCAATCATTTTGTCACAAGTATTTTAGATTTTCCTGAAATAGATATGCATTACAACATTCACTGTTGGATAGGCTTGAAAACATTTGAAAAAAGGGAGAAAGTGCAGGCGCTGGGCAACTATCCTTTTCCCTCAGTCTTTTTGAAATGTTAACTGCTACAGAGCTGTTGAAATACCTGTTTGTTTGTAAAAGGGTGAAATGGTATAGAAACGGGATCAGACCAGAAAGATCGTACCAGGATCACACTAAAAAGATGTGCGGACTGCTTTTTGTGGAATAGTGTTTTATAGATGATACTATCTTTATTCCAAAACATTTTTTTAAATGTTGTCATATTATGAAATTATCCATTTGAAACAATACCTGGACTGCAGTAAGCATTGTTATTTTTCATATTGGTATGCCCCACTTTTGTTGTACTTTTACATTGTTGTAACTAGAGCGGGAAACATGGCAGAAAACATGCATTTGGTTGTCTGAGCAAATGGTTCTTTTTTCACAATGCTTTCATAAATGTTTCCAATTGGATATTGACTGTTTTCAGTCATTTAATCTATGGTTACCAGAGTATTCCAATCATACTCCAGTGTGGTTCATTGGAGGCTTTGCTGTACAAAAAGTATTCATGAATGTTTGTGCCTGATAATTTAGAATTCTTTAACTCTTTAACAATTACAAAATTTTGACTTTTCCAAATTTAAAGCATTTGCAGGTGACAAATTTGGCTTGTAGAAAATTTGTTGTTGGTATGGTGGTATTTAGGAAAAAGAGGATATTCTGATCAGAAATTTGATAACAGCATTTTCTCCTCTTCCTTCATTTTCAAATGCCTTTTTTTTCTCAGGGTTGTTAAAACACCAGATTGTTTGGTAAAGGGTTCTTAAACATGGCTTTGTGACTTTCACCACTAACTCTTTACCACATGGCAAAATTTTATACTGGTCAAAATTAAAAGCTTTTGCAGACCACAAATTTAATGCGGCTTGAATGATAAGAGTCTGAAATATAAGAAAACATGGTAGGAAAAGTAGAAAATGTTGTCACCTGCATTTTCTCCTCTTCCCACTATGTTTCCAAAAATTCTTATTGTGTGGTAATTGGTTAAGCTACAGTAGCAAGTCCCTTGGGTTGCATGCTATATTTTCTTTATGAACATTTATGCAAAGTCATTTGAAAATTCTCAAATGGTTGAACAACAGCTTTGATGAGACTCTTGACATTTTGACCTCCTAGTGTGACCTTGACTGGGTGTGAAAAAATAATAGTTTCATCTTGTTAATCTAAAGGCCAGTTTCTGGTCTTTCTCAGTTTTTGATTTCTCTGTGTCTTATTATGACTAGGAACTTTCAGCCTGTCATTTATATGCAAAAATGTTTGTCTCAGTTGAGAGTTACTGCCCGTATTTACTTTTGCCTACCATGTGTGCTAGGAAATCAACTCAGCCTTGCATGGGTGTCTTGTTAAAAGCTTTCTGCAGGGTTATTGATATTATGCATGAAGATTTTTATTGTTAAAAGGTCTTAAAAACATTTTACTTTGTATTTCTTCTGAGCGATTTCAGTATGCATCTTTCTTGACCGACGTACTTGTGTACCGCAGTAAAATGAACAAAATCTTGTCATTTAACTGGTTTAAATTGTAAATCTAAATCTCTAAGCACTAATTAAGATTAATTTATCAATAAATAGTTCACAGAGATAGTAAGTGGTGTGTTTTGAACTTAAGAATTGAAGATGATTGATTTTAGGTAACATTTTTGTATATTTTTATGGAAACGTCAAAATGGGGGTGTGTAAGTTCAGAATCAAATATTTTCAGTTACGTGCGGTGGAAGATGCTGAAAATCATATATGTTGTTCCAACTGGGTTTTAGAAAAAAACTGAGTATGGTTTATCCATGCCCCATTCATTGAAGTATGATATTTCTGACAATAACTTGGAGGGTTTGTCTCAGAAAATGGAAAAAATAAAGAAAATCCTGTTTACACTTTGTGTTAGTTTTGTCATATATCTCTGATTTTTATGATTTTACAAGACAATTATTACTATTCTTGAAAGAACATTATGTGCTGAGTCTTTTAGTACCAAATTTGATACAAAACACCATAAATTTGAAAAAAAAATTGCATTTTAATTCCTTAGGGGTGCTGTCAATTTTGTTGCGGAGTCCGAAATGGGAATGGAGTTTCAAAAATTCATATAACTTTACTTTTGACCGGGGAATGTTTCTGATTTTTCATATTTAAGACACTAACATAATAACAAATAAGATAATATGATTTGTTTTTCATTTTGAAATATTGCCCGTTACATTTGGCCTACCTTAATCTGCGCCTAACATGTGTGCCGAAACGCTTCTGTAGGTCACCCACTTTGTTCGTGAAATACCGAGATCAAAGAACACACAGCTAACCCTTTACCAGCTTCTCAACGAAAGCAGTTACAGCACATACTTCGCCACTCATAATGAAGCTGGAATTGCCTTTTTTTGGAGGAGGAATGGAAGGTTTGAAATTTGAACTGACCTTGTTATAAAAGTCATCTACTTGGTAGTTCAAGCAGGAGGATGAAAAAAAGCATTTTGACATTTTTTTTTTTTTTTTTTTTGGGGGGGGGGTGGGGGGGAGTTATGGATTTTTTTTAAATAAATTCAAACTATATGGGGTTTCAGATTTAAATCAACGGACTATCCATTTCTCTTGTTTAGACTACAAAATATTATCACTTTCAACATTTTATATAAATAAATTTGAACCAATGATCCCAGTGTTTCAAACCATGTACGTTACCGACTTAGCTACCGGGTTCGGCAAACGGCAGAACTTTGGACTAGTCCAAATCCAAAGCATTTGAAGCCGACAGGTTGAACGTGGGTCAAATGGTTAAAATTGCCTTTGAAAAAGTGGAAAATATTGCGGGGAATGAGAAAATGCTGCTTACAAGCATTTCCTCCTTTTCAAATATTTTTCAAGACGCGTTCTTTCCTAGGGTCGTTAAAACTCCGGATTGTTTGGTTGGTAGAAGGGTAATAAGTGTCTCTAAAGAGGCAGGAACAGTCCATTTACCGAAATTACAGCACTACATGCATACCTTGAATTGTCAAGAAAATCCTGATCTCAAAAAATTGTCATGTTCCTTCAGACAAATATCAGTCTAGATCATGAACATAACAAATGTAGCTTTAGTTCAAATTTTAAATCTTCCAGTCTCCCTTCACGAAATACTTGTATTAATTCCATCATCTTTTTGAGTTAAAAAGACATACGTCAAAAATATTCTTCATTTAAATGTGTGAAGGGTTAATTCGGTGTGTTCCTTTGATCTCGGTATCGCACTGCCGGGTGGGCGATCGAAGAGCTGTGATATACAAATTAACGCGCACGTGTCACATTAACCCTTTACCAAACGACAAAATTTTAAGCTAGTGCATACCGAATGCATTTACCAACAATGAGGTAATGTTACTCGAATTATGGATTTTTTTTTTCTTTGAAAAGGTAGAACATTGTGGGAAAGGGAGAACAGTTTGTTCATGAGCATTTTTTTTAAAACCCTTATAATTCCGAAAGCCTCTTCCTCGGGGTCGTTAAAACTCGGGGATTGTTTGGTAAAGGATTAAACAGACTCTTCTTAACTGTTTTTGATCTCAATTCAGTGTTATGTTGTTCATTTGTGGATAGATTTGGAATTTAACACAAGTTACAGAGGTAAGTTCATTCTTAGTCTCTACTTCCATATATTGCTTCCGTGCTTGTGTAGTCCTCGGAAGTAAATGTTGCGCTTGTGCGCATGCGTAATCGGAGAGTACTCAAGGGGAGGCTACCTAGTTTCTGGAAAGGCCTATACTTATCATTTATTCGGACATAATTTACCATATTAGAATACATAGCAACAAGAATACGCAAAACCTTACCATTTACTCCTATCTTTTTCAAACAAGTAAACAAATTCAGATGTACTAATGAATCAAATGCTTTTTTGAAGTCTACATACAAAACGTAAAATCGCCCTCCAGGTTTACTTAGGTACTTTTGCACTAGACTCTGTATAATAAACATATTATCTACACAAGAGTAGTTTGATCGAAATCCCGACTGGGATTCGTCTATTTTCTGAAAATCTTCAGCCCATTTACATAACCTTTCATTGATTATATTGGAAAAAATCTTATACATGGTATTTACAAGAGATATACCTCTGTAATTTGACGGGTTACCCTTATCCCCTGATTTGTGCACTGGAACAATAATAGATTCTCTCCAAGAATCTGGAAAATTACCCGTATCCAGGGTAACGTTAAATGAAGTACAAAGAGTTGGTGCTATTTCATAACAAGTTTGTTTATAGAACTCTGCGGGTAAACCATCGGGACCTTGCGATTTTCCAACCTTTAGTTTTTTAATACTTCTATGTATCTCATCTATTGAAATTCCTGAGTTTAAAGAGTCATTATTTTCTACTCAACATTCAAAATCATAATCAAAATTTGCAAGACTAGGTTGATTTGCTTTTTGTAATAAACTCTCGAAGTGTATTTTCCACTTAACAATATCTGTGTCATTTAATGTTTCTACATTTTTCGTCTTGTTTTTCAGCAATGACCAGAATAATTTGGCATTTTTTACAGAAGCAATTAAATTTGTTCTATTTTCCTTTTGATACATTTTCTTTTTCTGTCTACAGCCATGATTTATATCAATTTTCTCGTGGCAGGACTTCTTTAAATATAATTTCTGTTAAAGAAATGCGGTATACGGCTGGTTACGTATAGCTTCAATAGACCCTAGACTAAAATATTGTCGCCTTATGAAACATTTTTTTCGTTTACCGGTGAAATAAACACACAACAGATCTTAAAGATTACCAAAGTTTTAGAAATTTTCCGTCGACTACGTCGACTCAGTTTCACAAAGTGTCCCCTCGAACGGCGAAATGTTGGGTTCGATGAAAACTCCATCGACAGGAGAATCTTCAACGAAATTGATTTTGGACTTGATTTTCTACAGAAGGGCATGAGAGTATGGATTTTTGTTATTTGTTACTCGGGTAAAAATCGAAATTTTTCATCACTACCAAAGCTTGGAAAGAAGTTCATGTTGTTGCTGCTTTGAGATATCAAAGGAAAATTAATAGGACTGATCTATCCATCGTTTTGTGACAAATGATGCTAAGAAAACATTAAGCTCCGGTTTATCGTTTTTCAGGTTGGCCCTACACTCTTCTAACATCAGAATATACAGGTTTCATATATACCATGTTCCCTGCCCGTTTACAAAGCAAAGATTTGATAGATGTTCATTCCAGTCTGATCTTGATCTACACTGTCCTCAAAAATGTACTTAGTCGTTATTATCAGCAGAATGGTTTTACCACAATTTTTTCTTGAAAAAAAAAAACTAAGAACCAGTGTTTATCTCAATTTGGTTGTTTCACATTTGGCCCGATTATTTATTGCTACGCAGTTTGACCGGAACATGTTAATTGATCAGTGGCATGGCGTGTAATCTTGCAATGATCGCGGTGGTGTTGTTGGCAGAAAACGTTTCCTTGGCCCTTAACCTGCTTAAAAAGAAAGGAAATGAAACTCTCTAGCCCATAGTAAGAACAAAAATCATGCTATCACATAGGTGTTTCTTAGGAAAAAATATCTTTTTCAGACAGTGTAGATTCTGTGCAGTCTGATCTTGATCCACACTGTCCGCGAAAAGGTCTTTGAGTCGCACTTTGCAGCCTAAGGGTTTTACGCAGGTGTAAATCAACTTCGCGCATTTCTGTCTAGACTTCATTATGATATAATTCATTATCAAAACGAAAGAGGACCTTGACTCTTTACCTATAGTTCTGTTATTTGGCATTTTGGACCGCGCCCTACATTTATGCCCTTATCCCATTCTCACACAAAAACTTGTGTCTTACTTCAGCTGCAGAAGGCGGCGTTGAAAAACTGTGTAAAAAGTTGGAATTTTCTAATGATGATCATATTAAAAGATTGGTCTTAATCGTTGGTCTTTTTTTATTTTAATCAATTTTGCATAAAACTCGTAAAATAGCCCATTTGATGGAAGGTTAATAAATGTGACTTCATTTCTGAGTTAACGATACATCCTTACAGCCAGAGAGAAAAAACACAGTAAAAATGTATAGACTGTGGAATGGTTCAAAATTAGTCATCTATGTGAACATAGTTAACACTTATCATGCTAAATAACTAAATTGAAATTTGCGATTCGATAGTAAAAACTCAGATATTGCTATTTCAGAGTTATGTTTTGGGGAATAACATCTCCTTACCGGACAGTGTAGATCCAAGATCAGACTGCACGTTCTGTGCAGTCTGATCTTGATCTACGCGGTCCACAAAAGGTCAGTGAGTCGCGCTTAACAGCCTAAGGGTTTAATTACTGATTTATCTTGTGTAAAGGTTAAATACATACTCGTATATCAGAAACCTTGATTTAAAAACCGGAAACGTCACAACAGTGATTTCTTTGATGGCCCTAAAAATGAAATGAATTTTCTATTGATCGTAATCTGTGCAACCTTGCAACATTTGGCATGTTGATACAAGAATGATTATAGTTTGATACAACAATGATGAAATGGGTTAAAAACAGACCGAAAACGAGTTTAGATGTATCTTTAAGATTATCTGGACTTCAAACAAAATTCTTGCAGGGTCCCCTTAATACCATGTCGGACTGAAGATTTTCTCTTATTTACCTTACAGTGCAGTAGGAATTATGTATAGTGTTTTGTGAACAATGGTCTGATTTTCCGGCATATTAGAAGACGACTACACTTCCGTATTTAGCTCCCTGTTAACCTTTATGATGCTACTGAGTGCAGCTAATTACAAAATAGTGTAGTCTGATCTTAGATTTACACTGCCAGAAAAGGCGATTTTATTTTTTTTTTTGTAAAGACCTTTGCAAGTCTAGAAATATTTTTTCCCCTGTAATGATAATAGATCAATGTATCGTCTCTGTAGATTTAACTCTCACAAATTCAGTATTTGTTCCAATGAATGTACATGTAACATAAAACCAGACTAAAATCTTGACTGAGTTGCACCAGTAAAATATAAAAAGACACCAAGGAAATGAGATTATCTTAAAATGTAAATTATTTACAATAGCATTAAAATTCATTATGTCCAATTCAAAAAAAAAAAGCTCGGAGTTCCTGTAAATGCGGACCTGATTCACTGAAGCATGATTTTACATTAGAAATACTGGAAAGGCTTCAATATTCAACAAAAACGTAGTAACGTTACATAAGGTTTAATACAAATGGGTACTAAATTACGTTGATGGGACAGATGTAATTCTAACTATTGGACACATGTTAAATTTCATATTCGATTTCATTTCCGGGGACAGGCTAGGCAGTAGTACCAACATCAAAAAGATTTTGAAGGAATTTTTGATGTAAAGAAAGTTCTGTATTTCTCTGGTTACTCTGCCGAATCTTTCTACGAAAACAAAACATATCAATTTATTTATTTATACATGTCTCTATAATTATATAGTGTATAGCCGTGAACATGTACCTTTCCGTTAAATAGAGAACTTTCGTTGAGGTAATCACTTTAACTTCCAAGTGAGGCACCAACTTTTACGGGTGCATCTTTGGAACTTGTGCTTTGTCGTTTCAGTATTTCCTCTTTCTATCATCGTATATGACCTATATAAGATTGAACTTATAATTTCAACCAATTAACCCTTTTGGCGCCATAGGCGAAATCGGAGACTTTTGCGGACGGCATAGATCAAGATCAGACCTCACAGAACGTGCAGTCTGATCCTGGATCTATGCCATCTGTTTGTGTAGTCAAGCCTGTAAGAGAATATAGGATTGTATCTTCAGTCGTCAAAATGGGTCGAGTTTATTTATTTGGCGGTGAAAAAGTTAAATCGCATACATGACACTAATGTGATTCAAGCGGTAAATTTCTATGGAAGAATTAAAGCTATAGAAAACGTCCTTCCCTTCCCCGATAAACTTCTTTGAGGCTATCACAAATCGAATGAACCTGCCGGCGACAATTTTAAACTTATACAAATGGAAGTTTAAAATAAAACACTGACGTAGAAAACATTGCGTGAAAGTGTGAAATTGTTCACTAAAGGTGATTTCACCTATTCCCACAATGTTTTTCAAAGACGTCTCCGTCCTATGTGCTAAAACGATATGAGCCATGGTCTATGAAAAGGGGGCTTAATGCGTTTTAGAAAAGTATCCACCCAGGTCAGCCTGCACAGTCCGCGCAGGCTGACCTGGGCCGAAACTTTTGACATTCTGTGAATTTTCTGCATGTCAAAGGACCACTGTTCTACATGATTCAATAGGTTGTTGCAAAAAACAGATTTTAGGGATGTAGAATGCTGTGATAACTTGTTTGGTTCATGCAGCACAGATATGCATTAAGCCCCCTTTTGCCAGAGCATGGCCCAATTATATATATATATAGGAAAAAGTGAACTCACTACATCCTACTACATCCTATAGCAATTGTGTATCAGATGATGTGATCCCGTCACTAGTAATAATAATAACTGTAAAATTAAAAGGAAAAAAATATATATACATATATATACATAATGCACCGAGAAATCCCAGTAGTTCACTGTTATAATAATTAGATGATAATCAAACGAGCCATGTTCTGGCAGAAGGGGGCTTAATGCATCTCAGTGATGCATTATACCAAGCAAGTCATCTCATAATTATGGATCCATAAAATCCATTTTGTATAACAACGGACTGAATCATTTGGTGAAATGGTCCTTTGATATGCAGAAAATTAACCATTGCAAAAAGAGTCGATTCATGTCAGCCTGCACGGACTGCGCAGGCTGGCATAGGTCGATACCTTCTGCAGATGCATTTAGCCTTTTTTTCACAGAACATGGTTGAAATTCATTTGAGTGAAATTAAAAATATGTCACGAGAACGGGTTATAATCAGGTCTAAAAAAATTCTAAAAGACGAAAAAAATACACTGAAAGAAAACAAATGTTTCTCAGATCGATAAAGGCTATGGATAATAAAATAATATGGGGTGTATATATCACCCCATATTTTTCTGTCATTAATAAAAAGACTACATATTAATTATATCAATTTCTGGAGGCGTTCATATATTAAGAAATTCTGAGGGACATATAGTGCAAATCTGAGATGTTTTTCTACATATGTAAATTTCTAACGTTATACCACGAAGAATCAAATAATGTGGAGTGTATAAATCGCCCCATATTTTCTTATCATCAGGTATACAACACACATGCCAATTCTACCGAATTTCAGGGCGTTTTTCTTTAGCTAAATTATTTGGCATATAGAAAGCATATCTTGTAAATACATATTAGTTTATGTATAAAAATGTATTGTTTAAGTCTGGCTTCAAGGGATGTGGACTGGACTGATTGGCCCATATCTGTTCATCGTTACTTAAGAAAGAAAATAACCGGAGTAATAACGCACATTTGAATATTTCATTATCTATTTATACATAAACTGTACTGGGAACAGTTATGCACTTACCGGAAAGAAAAATTGAGCATTCAATAACTAAATGTTAGATACTAGTATAAGCGTTTCTTTAAGCTGAGGGAAATGAAATTCATTGAACGTTGCATACTTGATAATGAGCAAAAAAAATGTAGGCTTTTATTTCTTGAACAAATTGACATGAAATATATGACCTCTGTTATTATATAGCAGACGTTTGAATTACTCACGGTCCAGACTAAGCTTCGTCTATTGTCGTCTGAATGCGGAACTATGTGAACGATTTTCAACTCTTTATATGGCTAATTGATTCATCGTGTCTGAAAAGAATACTTATAATACCTGAAGTACACATGATTCTGTTGGTTTTGATCGGTAGTTCTTGGCGAATGATATTGGTCCAAGATGCATTTTCTGTGCAGTCTGATCTTGATCAATGTCATTTTGGCTTTGGCACTGAAAGAGTAAAATCAGACATCTACCGTTAACAGAATTTCCGTACGTCCGATTATACGCGATGATTTAAAAATTCACTATCAAATTGTTCCTTGCAGAGAGGTCAATTTCAGGTCAATTTGTTCGAGCAATACCTACAGGTAAACATGCACCAAGAATTACGAGGCTTTATATATATACTCACAGACCGCTTTATCAGTACAACCTGACTCGTTTTGACAAATTGTATAAAGGGAAGTAACTGCAGTTTCTTATATATATATATATATATATATATATATATATATATATATATATATATATATATATATATATAAAACTTAGTTGATTATAATATTTCACCAGATAATACTTTAGGCCCTGTCAACCTTCAAGAGAACAATGAGAAAATGTGGGGTGATTTATACACCCCACATTTTCTGACGCCCCACAGTAAAGGTCTTATACAGGAAGTCACCCCATATATAGGGACACCTCTTAAAATATATATATATATATATATGTGTGTGTGTGTGTGTGTGTGTGTGTGTGCGCGTGTGTGACATTGAAAAAATCTAAGTTTTTGAAAGCCTAGTATGGTTTAATTGTCAAATGTCATTTTTTACCCTTGGGCAATGATGGCCCTGTATCGCTCTACTGCTTTTTAAAGATAAATCCTTACAGACGGAGAGATAAATAGAGAGAGAGAGAGAGAGAGAGAGAGAGACCGTCGTTAAATTTGATGGACTACAGAATGGATCAAGCTTTTGTCATCAATGTAAACATAGATATTTACCGATACAATTGTGTTAGGAATATGTACATATATCAGAAATCTTAGATCTAAAATCGGAAAGGTCACAAGAGTGATTTCTTTGATGGCCCCAAGAAAATGAAATGATTGTTATCGGTGGTAATCTATGCAACCTTGCAACCGTCAGGGCCAACACTTGACATAAAGATACATGAACGATTATCGTTTGATATGATAAAGATGAATTAGGTAAAAAATCTCGCTGAAAATGAGTGTAGATGTATCTTTAAACAGATGTGAGATATTTAATTGGCATCGAGAGATATTAAACTATGAGAAGTCGGTTGCAATGAAATTCAACAGAGAAAATTGCCTAGCCCCTCGAAAAGTCGTATCTTTTCTTATACCAAGATGATATCAGCGGACACAAACAGGCCTTGTCAATATCATTCATACCAAATATCAATTAAGTGTAACAAAGATAACTTTGACAGGAATATTTCATAAATTTTAGTTTCAGGAATTTTGTTTTATGGCATGAATGGTAATGTTGTGGAACAGAAAATAGAATCGTACAAAACTCACTACGAGTTCAAAATTCAACTCATCTGATCATAACCATAAACACCGAAACAGAATTTTATCACTTAAAACTTTGTCATTCCCTCTACCTGATATGTAAAATATCAATTAATGATTTGCTTAAACAAGTTCAGACAAGGCATGCTCGTTCCGCACTACTCGTGTATATGATTCCACATTTACATGAGCAATTTGAAAACAAATGGCGGAAAAGTTAAAACATTAAATCATGGCATATACAAATAAAGTTGGCATCCTTAGAGCACAAGTTTGTCCCTGTCACACTTCGAGTAAAACATAAAATATATGAGTTTAATATAAGCAAAGCACGAACCCAATCGCCAAGTGGTATTGTGAATGTATAACCGGAGCAAGGAAGGTCAGTATTTAAGTACCAGACAAAAAATACTGACATCAAAATAGAACAATCTCATGTGGATTTTATATATGATGCTGCTATCGTCTTCTTGAGTGCCACAAGTTATTCAGAAGTAGAGGAATGATTTACTATCTTAAAACAATCAGCAAAACATCTTTCTGTTACAGTTTCAACAAAAATCATATAGACTACAGATATGACACTCTCCATAGGCTCATGTATAACAAAGGTACTGCCTAACAGAGACATACAACGCAATCTAAATTCTTCCAAGCCTGGTAGCTCAGTGAATACTGTACAGGGCTTGATCTTTGGGGATTGCCGGTTTTTGAAATCCTGGATCGGCCGATCATGATTTTGATGAATGCTATGGCAAGAAGAAGCCAGTGGCTTGGAAAGAATATTGTACAAAGCACTGGCAACAAGGGAAAAAAAAAAAAAAAAAAAAGAAACGGAAAGCACGGGTAGATACACTGATTGCCGTGACATAACTGAAATATTGTTGAAAACATGGTTAAACACCATACAATCAAACAAGCATTCAAGTTTCCACTGAGGAGAAAAGGTTCCTTACAAGGAATATCAATATGTGGTTGGAGTGAACTAGTTCACTCTCAGTGTAAGGAATAAGCTCGAACTGAATGGTTCAAATGACCCAACAGCAACTGGAGCACAGAAGCTACATGTGCAAAATAAAGGGTGGGCCATATCTGTAATTTAAACTCCAGATGTCGCTGACAGAAAAAGTTTCATTGCAATATATAACTTTGTTTTCATGATAGCCAACTGAGGAATGAAAAGCCAACTGAGTAAATGAAAACCTTAGAAATAAGTAAAAAAAAATTCAATGGTAGATAACTCAAACACTTTTCAGTGTAAGAAATTATCGTCGTAATTTTACAAGAGCCATTAAGTATACTCTACAAGTGCAAAATATCACTGAAATTGCTTTAAGTGTAAAACGGTGTTTTGGTTTTTCGTAACGTTTAAGAATTAAAAAAGCTAAACTTTACACATGTCATACAATTGAATACAAACGAACTGCATATAAGAGTTTTACAAAAGTTTAACCGTAAAGTGTTAATTCTGGTAGTGTTGACATTATGAAAATGTTAACTTCCAGTTCTAAGTAACAATTAAAAAATAGATATGTCACCAATTTCCTGACAAATCCCTCTTCGGATCAGACTTATCCCCACCCTCTTTGAACAAGTACACAACATACAAAACTTTTCCATTTGATTTAATATTGGATAATATGACAGTCAATATATCTATAATTTCAGTATAAAAAGTTAAAGAAAATCGGTGGTGGCCATGAAAATAGCCTTATGGACACCCATCTCTTTAAGCGATCTTCGTGCCTGAGAAAAACAAAACACACACACACACACACACACACACACACACAACAAATTACAAATTCAATTTTGCGTCATATAAATTATAATTTAAGTTTGCGTCATTTTATACTCCTGATAGCTGATATATCATTTGAAAATGATATTCGGTACCCTAATGTTATTGACACCTGTTGAGTGATCGATAACTAGGAATCGTTGAACATGAAAGCACCACCATAGAATCAACTTTAGAATTTTAACAATAGTGTTACTTGTTTCTTCAGATGTAGAAAAATACACGTCTTGCTTTGATTAATTGTCCTAATATTTCAAATGATTCTTCAAGTCAAAAAGAGGTCGCAAATATTTTACATAACTACATGTACATCGTTGAAGATCACGTTTAAGGAATAAATCGACTTTAGTCCGTATGTCAGTACCTTTTTTGTGAATGCAAAGTGGATTAAGATAAGGTCTTTGAACCAACTACCTTTTTAACGAGATAAAGGAACATTCAGTCTGACCTCGGTCGGGCTTTTTCAAGACGTAATAAATTATATGCTTTACCATGCATAATATGTGCATGAATACATGAATCAGAATTGGTAAGTGTTCTATCCATCACTTAAATGCAACAGAATCCGTGTTAAGGTTTAACCTCTGATAAATGGAGTCAATTCTACAATAAGGGCCATACTGAGCAACAGCTCTAAACTCGTTTTTATCTCCAAATTCCTGACTATCCCTCCGATCGATCGGACTGTGTTTGATTTGAGTCTACATACGACCAAAGCTTTGGTGTAGTATACAGACACGGGAGTAAAGCCAAACTTGTTGTCGCCTGACAAATAGTTTGTATCTTAAAAATAACGTCTTGTGATACAAAAAGAATCCTGTTTACATTCAAGGCATTACACTAGGATAAGTTCTTTTTCATCGAAATGAAACTTCATATTAAGCAATTGCAATGAATACGACTTCGCCGTAAATGAACGTGCTCTTTTGATGTTGCGATCTATTTTTCTCGTTGCCATGTTTCTTCCACCTGTATTCCGGTGTAAAAACGCAGTTCAAGATTTCAAAAAGACTAAAAAAGACTGACTGTACCTAATAGATCTTTCACAGTTAAAAATTTGTGTCATGAGTAAAGAGTTGAGCTGGATAAAGTCCAATATTTAGTGCACTGTTTCACAGATAGATGTGTGTTTATAAATCACATACCTTTTCAGTAACGGGTCAGCTTAGTTGTAATAATGTTACATAAAGAAGGAAAGTGGTTCGTAGACTTTGTTTTGTTTCTGAATATTTGATAGCTACATCTACACTATCTTTACAAAGGAACTTAACATTACCAAATTATATCACAAAATGAATTTCTGGGTGGAGAGTTTGGAAAAAAGAAAAAAATGTCAATATGAATAAAGGTTAAACATTTTATAACCAACTAAAGGTTATACATTTTGAAAAAAGTGTGCAATATCTCGTTGTAGTATTTTCAAAAGCGTTTCACTGTAGAATAAAACCTAATCTGGAGAGAGTATAAAACAAGAGGGCCATGATGGCCCTGTATCGCTCCACTGGCTATTGCACAGTGGTGATCATCTAGGCTGATGTCTCCCAAGAAGAGGCCCTTCTCCAGCATTGGTGAAGTGTAACTATCTTATTATCCCATATTTTATCTGTCATGTAATTGACAATGAAATACCCCTCTATTTGTGGAAATCAATTCCAAACATTTCAAATGAAATCTCACAAA
Organism: Hippopus hippopus; assembly: GCA_946811185.2. NCBI lineage: Eukaryota > Metazoa > Mollusca > Bivalvia > Cardiida > Cardiidae > Hippopus > Hippopus hippopus. Next base: position 193,772 of record OX328099.1, on the reverse strand, counting down.
AAAGTTTGCAATATTTTATACTTTTCTTTTATTTAATGTTCGACACAAAGAATCATTCACCAATGGCACTCACCCGGTACAGATTAACATATTTGAGATGGCCCTTTATACACTTACAGAAATAATAAATATAAATATGTTCTATATTGGTAAAGCAATAATGATCATTCTTGCTGCCGGGTTTTATGTCAATACGTTTGTGTTTACCACGGTGTTTTCTTTTGGTTCACTGTTCAATGATATTCTGGAGAAGTTTCTGGAGAAGTTTCATGACAATGTATCTAGGACTGCGACCGTACATGCTATATTTAAAGCATCTGGTCTTACTCTGGGTATGGAAATTCTACTTTACATTGTACTGTTTAGAATAGACCATAGTTAAGATATGGTTATAACATCAGCAGCCAAACTATGGCTGACATGGAAAACAGTGTACTCGCATTCATATAATGACCAAAGACAAACTAATTGTAGCTGTTCTCACGTAATTTCTTGTGCAATAATATTTAGTGTTGTAGTTATGGTGATCATAATATGTACATTAATTTTGCTCGAGTAAAGAAAATGATATCGAAAAGCATTTTTTTTTCTTTTGTGTTGGCATGCACACAGACGTTGATCATAAGAGAAGTCAGGGTGCACAAGATAGGGTTACTAGGCGCATTGAACTTCTAGACACCAATAACTCTCCTAAGAGCGCACTGGTTGTTGTTTTGTTGTTTTACGATATAAGTTTACTTAGGAGAATAAGCGGTCATTTCTACTTTACACATAGATAAACTGTACGCAAAAGGGACGGCATGAAATTTCCAAATTTACCCAAATCTAGCCAAATCTTTCCCAAGTTTTCCAGGTAATTTCGTGCTGTCAATGGGAGGTGGGGGAGGGGGGGGGACACGAAATTCCCAAATCTTCCCAAGTCTTTCCCAAATCTCCCGTATATCAACCAACACTATTCCATAATAGACTTAAGTAAATAAATTTGGAACTACTATCTGATTAAAAGATGTAAAGTAGTTTTCCTCCGTGCCTTAGCGTCTTTTTATTTTTAGAAGTTTAAACGTCATTGCGGTGCATATAGATCTATAAGTAGAGAGATTATTCACATTTTCCCCTAATTTCTGTTAAAAAATACGGTCTATCAAAGCTTATATATGTATTTTAAGTTTATCAAAATTGGGGAAAAGTTGTTTGTGGTTGTAATTCAGATTGTTGATATTGTATACGTCCTTAAACTCTGGTAGAATTTACAGTATGTCACCAGATCAGTCTGTGTACACGTGCCCTACTCAATTTGCAGTGGCAGGTCATTGTGTTTGGTTTGAAAGACTGTGGCAAGCTTAACGATTATAATTAATATTCAAAGGACATATTCTGTCCGACTTTATTCACTTACCCAGAGAATCGACACCCCAGAGAGTTCTTGAAGCGGAGCTCCTTCAATAAAATGGAAACCTAATATTCGGCAGTTCGTCCAAAAAAGACCCATTAACAGATCTACATCTATTTAATCAAATGCTAATGAGATGCATAACCTAACGCTGTCAAATTCCATTCCTATTAGAAATGCATTAAATTGATTTGAGTAGATTTGAGAAAGATTTGGGTAGATTTAGGAAGGATTTGAGTGGGTAGATTTGACAAATTCATGCGGCCTTGCAAAAGAGAACACGGCAACACGTTCATAGTTTGTTTTACGAAGAAGAGTATAGACTTGTATACCACAGAATTATTTTTATTATAAAGTAGCTAAGCACAGCACTCTTTAGAAGCAATCCGCTGTTATCCGATAGAAACATAGTAAACTAAATGTTAAGCACCAATAGAGAAATGAATCATGAAGCAACGACTTTCATCAATCTCGATGCGAAGTTTTGCCTATCCGTGGATCGAGATCACGACACCTTGGGTATAAAAGTTCTCAGTAATGTTGTTAGAAAACAGGCAATAGCACATGTCTACGCTATTTTCTACAGGTATTTTTACCGGTGTACTGAAATCAAGATTCGGAATGAGGAAGGTCTCACTGATAGGAGGGATCATGGCCCCATTAGGATTTATATTATCCTTTATGGCTACGTCCATTGTGCATTTGTATGCTTCAATTGGCATAATAGCAGGTATGATATTACAGAATTCTCTTCATTCGAAATGTGTTTAGACCCATCCGATATATTATATTGCGTTGTTCGCTTTCCTTCAAAACATGAGAAATTAACTTTTCTATCGCCTGTTCATTGGAGACATAGCAGAGCGGTTTAAATGGTCATGTTTTATGTTTTCTTTACGACGACGCGACATTCTTCTCGTAACTTACTATGGCAGGATTATGTTTCTGTGTGATACTAATATAGCGACTTAAGAGTTTCAAAGCATTAATATATTTATCTGAAGTATCAGCAATTCAAAATATTTTCACTAAAACTGTACCAAACTCTCCATTCATTTGTGCTACCGCTTTATTGTTCGTTAAAAAAAAAAAAAAAGAAAAAAAAAAAACCGCCCAAATATATAGGAAAAGAGAAGCCCATTATATTTCATTCTTTCTTTATACAGATTTTGACCATGACCTTAATGTACTCCGTAAAAAATGATTAAATTGAGCAAATTAATAAATCGGTATCGGGAGATTTTAAATGACATATGAATCAATCGATTCATCTTTTTATTTTAGGCATTGGTACCTCATTCATAGCGAATTCTGCAACAACTGCCGTTAACCACTCATTTTTTGGCTCTCAGAGGCTCATGGACCTTTCTGTTCAAAATATGGGGATGAGTGTAGGAGGTGCACTTACACCTTACCTATTTGACTACTTCGTAAAAAAATATGGACTGAACGGCAACTTTCTATTGATGGGCGGTTTATACTTGAACTGCCTGCCGGCTGCCATTTTGTTTTCCATCACCCGTCAACAAAACATGAAGAAAAAGGAAAATGAACCGCAGACCAACGGAAATTTAGATTCAGAAAAGCAAACGAAGCCTAAATCTAAGACATGTATATCTATTTTTGAAATAGAAATAAAACGATTGAAGAAAGATATACATAAAGTTATGCGTCCACCCTTTACACTTACTGCTTTAGGTGCGGTCAGTTCACTTATACTCGACATTCTAAAATGGAAAGGATTCACATCAAATGAGGCTCTTCTTGCTTTTCCAGTCAGTTATGGAATTGGAATCATTGCACGATTAATACCTGGGATAGCAAAGCAATTTGAGAGGGTGAGCTCATTCGTGTGTCCAATTATTTTTAGTCTATGTGGACAGCTAATATTTTTATTCTTTTCTGATAATATAATATTACTAATTGGTTGTGGATTTATGGGCGTAGCAATTGCAGAACTCGCTTCAGGGGTAAATATAGTCGTTGCCCAGCTGGTAGATCAGGAGCAAATCTCTGTTTGGTACTGGTCTCATATATTCGAATATTGGTATCCTATCAACAGTATATGGACCAACATACGGTATGTGCTACTGTTCTAGTGTTTCAAAAATATTTTGAATAAGTGATGGGAATTTGAGACTTTTAGTTTGGGATACAAGGCTTAACAAGGCATGAAACGGTAGTAGTTTTTCATAAATCCAGAAAAGTATTGTAGAGCGCAACTAATGACATTATGAATTGAATGATTGATTGATTGTATGGTGTTTAACGCCGTTTTCAACATTATTTCAGTTATACCGCGGCGGCCAGTGCACCTATCCATGTGTTCCTGGAGTCTCTTTTACCAGTACTTTGCACAATTTTCTTTCCAAGCCACTGGCTGCTTTCCCACATAATCATCGTCGAAACAATGGTCAGCGGTAGGAAAGGAATGATTCCTGTCGCAATAACTATCATTAATCCTCGGAAAGAAATTGGCCGAGCCGGGGGTCGAAGCCAGGGATCGAACCCTAGACCCCGTGTTCTAAAGTCTGCCACGCTACCGACTGAGCTTCCGGGGCTCGGCATTATGAATTGAAATATTTCTCCTACTCAAAAGAATTTATTTAGAAGTACAAGTGATGAATTGAATAATTTGACAATTTCAATCAGTAAACAAAAGCTTGTTGATAATAAGCGATATCTATTATAGACAAAACGAAACACCCTATCTTTTGAACCATCTAACATTGATTTACTTTCAGGTGCAATCAGAGATGCATCCCAATCATACAGTATGGTCTTATACTTGACGTTTGGATTTGAACTCCTCGGAACGGCACTTTTCCTGATCGCCGTTTTCGCCAGAAGATTGCAGACCAGAGGAATCGAAGAAACAACGAAAGGCCAAGACAATTACACTTTCAATATTTAAGACTAAAGTTTTTGTTAGTTCTACGTAAAAACTGATTCCTGGTTAAATCCTGTGGGTAATGTCAGTCAATAAGATAAAAACGAACTAGAGTAGACCATTATATAGATATACAAAAGACAGACAAACTCGTTCTATGATAGTCTAGGACCTAACGGAAAAGCAAGAATTTCAACAAATTAAAAAACATTTAACTGTCTTCAGCAGCGCCATGTTTACAGCGGGCACCATGATAAATGAAACAGATTAAGCACTAAACCTTGCAACTCTTAACCAATCAGTTTTTTGTTCTCAGAGGCTGCTGTTACTTTTATTAAAAAAGACTTATCTTAGAACATTGGTCGTTTTTCTTAGTATTAATTTTGATTACAGAGAGTAATGTTCACCGAAAATCATATTTCAAGCGTTTGAAATATCCTATCCACACTTGGGGCAAGCTTTCCAACACGAAAAAACTACCATTTCGGCTTTATCAATTAAGCACAGTATTCAAAAGCGATGCACGTATCTCACCAATAAAAATTATATAATTTTGTTTTCTTGTGTGATATTTGCATATTATGATTGAAGTATTACAGGCATCCGTAGACACGAGGAAACGAACAACTTGAAGAAACAGAGCTTTGGCGTGACAACAAGGCTTGCAGACACATCTTCGCAATAGTAAACGCCTTGTTTTGTATCTGTTCTAAATTTCGGAAAAAGAATTCAGCAGTCAAATAATTTACAACAATGACCCTTAGATTACCATACTTCTTTTCGCTCTTTTTACCACACCCCCCCACATATGTATATATATGTGTGTGGGGTGTGTGTGTGTGTGTGTGTGAGAGAGATTTCTTCTGGTGGAGAAAAACATCGGTCGAACACAGTTAAAGACAGGTGAAGGTGTGATAAACATTGCATTGCATTATCTCTTTTTAAAATGGCGAAGTATGGCTATAGCTACGGAAAATTGTACGGACATACCCGTACTCGGAAAAACTGCCTTTGAATGAAGCTATTTAAATACATATTTTGATCACGCACCAACCCAAAATTATGATAATATGACATCTTAAAAAATTAAAGAAATCTAATTATAGAAATTCGAGTCTAAAAGTGCTCGGACAAAAATCGGGTGTCGAAATGACCAAAGTTAGCAAAGATTTTTCTACCGGGGTCGAAATGACCAAAAAGTGACGGGTGTCGAAATGACTGTCATTCCGATTTCGGCCCATAACAATTTCGGCCCATACAATATCGAACCATTCAATTTCGGCGCATAGTTGGTGTATCATAAATATTGCACGATCTGACAAATCATTTTACTAATTGTTTGGTGCACCAAATTGCACTCTTGATTATTATTATTAGTAGTAGTAGTAGTAGATAGTAAAATTCCCACCCTGGCGCAAAATCGCCAAAAAATCACAAAATGCGCCAAAATGCCCACCACAACTAACCACCCACATAAATTTCTAATCGACTAACTAGTTAACCAGACTAACCGACTAACTAGTTAACCACGAATCTAAGACTAACTTAAATTTCAAAAATTTTTGATAAACAATTATATTCAGAATTAAAACAACATAATGGAAAACTATTTAGGAATTATAATTAATAATGATTTAAATGAATTATTTAGTAATCATGGGCTAGATTTGTTACGTAAATATTATTTATTGAATGGGGAAACTCCTTAACAAGCATTTGCAAGGGCTAGCGTAGCTTATAGTAAAGGTGATTTAGAATTTGCACAGAGGATATATAATTATGCATCTTCTCGTAAATTTATGTTCTCTTCTCCTATATTGAGTAATGCTCCATTACCAGATACAAAAGGGCAAAAAAGTCAACCAATTTCCTGTTTTTTGAGTTACGTTCCTGACAAGATAGAGGGTATCATTGATCATCTAAGTGACACATGTTGGTTTACAGTAGTAGGAGGAGGAATAGGAGCAGACTGGAGTTCAATTAGATCATCTGATGGTAAATCACCTGGATCAATTGCATTTTTAACACCTATCAACGCAGCAATAAACTCATATAAACAAGGGAAAACAAGAAAAGGGAGTTATGCTGCATATTTAGATATTACACATCCAGAAATAACCGAATTCATCTCAATGAGGATACCAACAGGTGGAGATATTAATAGAAAAAAATTAAATCTATTTAATGCTATTAATATCACTGATGACTTCATGAGAGCGGTTAAAAATGGTACAATTTATGACCTTATAGATCCAAAGACAAAGGTCAGAACTCCAACAAATGCCAGAAGAATATGGGAAACTATTCTTGAATCTAGAAGCAGAATAGGAACACCATATTTAAATTTTATTGATACTATAAATGCAGATCTACCTCAAGTAATGAAAGGCCATGGATTAAAAATCCATGGAAGTAATTTATGTAATGAGATTCATTTACCTACTGACGCAACTACAGATGCTGTATGTTGTATATCATCCGTAAACGTTGAGTATTATAGAGAATGGGATGAACAATTTATAAGAGATATTGTAAGATTTCCAGATAATGTATTAGATGTACTTATCTCAAATGCTCCAGATAATATTAAGAAAGCAAAGAAAGGAGCAATAAGAGATAGACCATTAGGCCTAGGAGTGATGGGACTAGGATCTTTTTTCCAAAAAGAAGGTATTCCATTTGAATCAGATGAGGCAAAGAAACTTAACATTGAGATATTTAAGAAAATGAAAGAATATGCATTAAAAGAAACCGAACAACTGGCAAAAGAAAGAGGTGAATGCCCTTCAATGAAAGGTACAGGAAGACGAAACTCTCATTTATTACCTGTTGCCCCAACGTCTAACAGTTCATTAATTATTAATTGCTCAGCTTCTATTGAACCAAATATAGCGAATGCATATACATTAAAAACAAGAGCTGGAACATTTCTGTGGAAAAATAAGTATTTAGAAGATGAACTAGAAAAGATCAGTCTCAATAACAAAGAGACTTGGGATTCTATAATAAAAAACAAAGGTTCAGTAAGTCATTTACCGTTGTCTGATGAGACAAAGAAAGTTTATAAAACAGCTAAGGAAATAGATCAGTTAAAAATTATAGAATATATCGCAGACAGACAGAAATATATATGTCAGGGACAATCATTAAATGTATTCATAAGCGCAGCCGCCACAAAAAGGGAAGTCCATGAGATCCATTACAAAGCATGGGAAATGGGATGTAAAGGATTATATTATTACAGAGGAGAAGCTGTAGATAAAGCTGAAGATATTTCTACTACTCCAAAGGAATGTTCTATATGTGTAGCGTGATTATTAAATTGTTAGAATGACAATTTAGTAATTTATATAGTAGTGTGGTAAGAAATGTGGTATTTGGAGATTTGTGCAAGGATAACTTTATTTTTTAAAGTTATATTTTATAATGCCCCCAAGCTAACGTGTCAATCTTGTTCTCCAAGACAAACCTTTTATCATCACTTGATCCTAACGCTTTTTTGTTTAACTCTTCAGTATACATATCATGGCCCCTACTTCTTAAAACAGTCATCTTTCTATACTGATCCTTTTCTGTAAGCAAACACTCTTTGTAATTATCAAAATTTATCTCTTTCTTGATAACCGCTTTTTTAACACCTTTACATCTTTTATCTTCCTTACCATCTAAAGTTTCATAAGCATACATTTATGCTCCTAAACCAACAAACTCAGTCATAATCTTACCACCTAACTCATCTTTAAACTTTCCAACTACTCTTGCATTACAATAATTTTTTAAGAAATGATCTTTAGGATAATTGCTTGTATCAAACATTTCAGGTACATCTTTTTCTATATCCTTATACAAATTTTTAGTTTCTATTTCAAGAATAAAACTATCTGTATCAGTATAACACATTCTAACCTTTTCACCATACTTAGCTTTAAAGTAATTATAGTAAGTTTTTTGCATATGTGTTTTACTGATATCTAAAATACTTAATCCTGAGTAAATAGGTTTAATATATTTTAAATCAGTCTTTTTCATGTGTACCGCTGTTAGGTTTTCATCGAATATTGTTGTGTGGTTATAGTTTGGTTTTGCTACTAATTTCCTATAACGCTCCTCATTAGAAACCAGGTGTATCGTTACTCTATTGCTTAAGTTCTCCATGGTTTTGCCAAAGACTGAATTATTCATCAACTTAAAAAACTCTTTTTCAAAATTATTTTTAGCTGCTTTTCTTAGTTCAATGTTTGTATTAATGTATGACTTAAGCCATGCACTATCCTCAAACTTAATTCCTCGATGTATTTTAGTAATTCTTAAACCTAAATCAACACATGTTTTTAAGGCTTCATGATGAATAACATAATTCTTTTTATTATTTAAGTTTGGAATAAGTTTTTCTACTTTTTCTATCTTTAAACGTTCGGGTGCTAAAGGAAAGTCATTGTGTAAATCATGTAATTCTTTAGGATATTCTAAATCTACTAATATACATGGGATTTTTTGCCAAATTTCTAATTCTTTATTTTTCATCCATTTAAAACCATGTGTAGGAAAAGGGCGACTCATTGCCCAAGGGTAAAGGCTGTTTGCATCTATATATAATAAATATTTTGATGGTTTACTAGGATCATATAATTCAACAATATCCTCATTATTTGCTTTTACATATCTTTTACTACACATACTAACACCCCCTTTAATACCTAATTCTACCATCAAAAGCATATCAGGATCAGATAAAAGTTCAAGGTTTACTTTTGTTATTTTCAATGCTGCATCCCAAGCTAAACCAGGAGCAGTATAATACCAACTAGGATCTAAGTCATAGTTTTCACAGCAAAATCTCTAAAGTTCTCAAAAACATCTGCTAAAAGCAATACATCTATTTTGTTGTAAAGTTCTAAGTAATCCTTAAACGTTTTCATATTAAAAGCTTTCCAAACCTTTTGCGCATGAGCATAATCTTCATCTGTAATTCCTTCTTTGTTTAAACTAGAGTAAAATGCTTCTTTAGGTGGTAATTTCTCTTCTTTAAGTTTATCAAAAGAATCTAGGTACTCATAAGGAAAAACTCCTTTTCTCCTAACTAACGGTAGTTGTTCTTTAGTGAAATATTTTGCTAAAATTTTTAACTGACTTTCCTCTAAGTTGCTTGAAAGTTTATCCAAACTAGAACTCATAAACTTAAAGCTATCAAGGAATCTAATTTTATGGTTTATATTTTCTCCAACCCAAATGTCTTTACTAAAACTAATATATTTCTCTTCATTATTTGGAATACAATCAATCTTTCCAACAGATTTACCAAGGCATTTAATAAAAAGATGAGCATCATATCCACTAAGATTATGAAGGTACACAGGTGTGAAGTTAGGATTTTTAGCTTTTAGGTTGCATTTATTATGCGCGGCGCCTCTATATTTACCTGTAAAATGACAATGATCTCTTACTCTATAATTAGCACGATTAAATTTTCCACCACAAATCCAGCAATGTGTTTGTTGTGTATGTTTTATTTTTTCCTCTATTGTCATTTCAATAGGCTTTGGGTTTTGGTGGTACCGTTGATGAATTTTTTGTATATCATCTTTTAACCGGTTTATAAAAACTTCCTCAGCATTTTCTCCAACATAACTTCTTTCTATAGGAGCACACACAGTATCATCAAAACATTTTATAATATAGGAAAAACTGCAAGGTATATGCTTTTGACGTTGTATAGTATTACTTTTTTCCGGGTTTGGTTGGCATGTGTATATTGGTTCTAAAACACTTTCAAAATCAGCGTATACAGCAAAGGGAACCCGAAGTTTTCTAGCATGGTTTTCAAAAGCTAACATGGTACCTGGTTTTTGCATTTCTAAAGTAATAGGTTCATGTTCATTACAGTATTGTTTATGTTTTTCTAAAAGTTCTTTACTACCAAAATGATTTAAACATCGCCGGCAATACGATACACTACCATGATCAATTGCTTGTTTTCTCATTAAACTACTAAATTTTTTTATGAGGGCATAGTGCATGTTTTCCTCATCTTTAATAAAAAGAAGATCAATATGTTTACTTTTTTCGTTATCTGTAATTCTTAAAGGATAAAATTTACAATCATTGGTATACCCATAAACATTTGCACTAATTTCAGGATTTTGTTTTTCGAACTTAATGATATCTTTAAACGAAACAGGATACTCTATTCCCTCCATGTTTACACTACTTTCCTTTGCTTGTAAAGCCTTGTCAACTCTCTCTGCATCACGCTCTTTAGGGTTTAACGCTCTTAAAACACACCATAAAAAGCATTTGTTATCTTTATTTTTCATATTGATAACTGCTTTTTTGTTAGCAATCCATTTTGGTAAAGGTAAGTGGCCATTAGCTCTTAAAGGAACATAAGCAGCTGTATGTAGTTCTAACCGCACTATACTTCCAAAAGTCCAACCACTACCTTCTCTTTGAAAATTAGCCAAATTTTCTAAAACTTCATCTATCATTTTATTCAACAAATCCTCTACTTCTCCTCCGTTTAAATTTAAATGTTGATTACGATGGAAAGCACGTTCAACAGGACCTTGGCCAAGATTTGTCATTAACCATAATTTGCACCTAAGTACAAGTTTTACCTTTGTTTGTAAATTATTTTGAAAAGTATTTATAAGAGTCTCCCACGTTTCCGCGAAAAATCTTTGTGGGCTATAATTTTCTCTACCCTCTATAACATGTTGAGTAGCATACCCTCTAAATGCGGATTGAGCAGCTCTAATCTCAGACGGCCGCCTTGGAGGGTAATTTTCTCTAACATGTTCAACAATTTCATCTAACACTTGCGGTATTTGTGTTGTCTCTACATTACCGGTTAACCAATTACCAAAATCATTTATTCCTCTTTGTATGAATTCTGGTACGACAGCTGAGGCTAGTCGTCTTGCTCCTGAGTAAACATTAGACGCAACGCGTCTACCCATGTTTGTAAATCTATTAAATTAACTCATTTTTATATAACAGATATAATTTCTTAAGCAATTATAATTTTTCCTATTTGTTTCAAAAAATTTTATTATTACAACAATGTCATAATAAAATTACTGAATGCAAATCTTATATTTATTTTTCCAAACCCTTCCATTCCAGTTCACAATTGTTTGAGGACAATGATCTATAAATTTACCCGCCATGTAAATTGATGGAAAGGTTTTTATTTCACCAGTTTCAACATCCTCTAAACTAACTTTTTTAGGATTATGCATAATAGTTTTTAATCTATCAAACCTAGGGTCCTTACTTTTTTCTTTTTCAGGCAACTTGGGGGACTCCTCTGGTAACAAACCATGTTCTTTCACCAACTTAACTAACCGCTCTTTATCCCAGTATGAGCAGAAATTTATATTATTTTCTTTAAGAATTTTTTTTAAATCTGTAGTCTTTATCATTTTTATATATAAGAAAAAATATCTTAATACACTACACTCATTTTATTTCCATCAGATTGGAAGTTGATTAACTTATCACTAATAATAACAGCATATGCCTCTGTGTTTGCAGGTACATTTTCAGTAAAATTTGTCTTGATTTAGATATCGTTGACTGAGTATTTTAATCTCTCACTCTGTTTGGAAACGCCAAACACAAACAAAGGATAAAGGGTTTTATAATCTGGGGGAGTAATGTTAGGGTTTGACACCAATTCATCCATGTTATAAAACTTAGATCTAAATAGAGCAGCATCACCATACACTCTACTAAATTGATGCGCAGTGAATGAAAGATTATAGTCAACCGCAGGATATCTATTGGAATTTAACGTAACATAGATATTTTTAACGTTTGTATGATCAAATATTGCTGGATTTTCCTCTTGATCACCATTTTTACCAGTCTGAAAGCCAACAATGATAAAACGTGGTACCTCAGGTGATGATTTGACAGAAAGTCTCCAGGTAAATGAAGATGCCTGAGGAACCGCAATAGAGTCGCACTGCCTCTGTCTATATCCAACCGGTACTTTTTCTTTTTTCTCGATAATTTTATAAAGTACCATCTTCTCTCCATCTGCAGGTAGCACGTGTGGCATAAACCAAGATGTTTTAATTAAATTAATTCTACCATCAGCAGGAGCAGCACCATCTCGAAAGATTGCATCATTATCATCATTTCTTGTCAAGGTGAGAGTTTACTTCATTCCATACAATATTTTGTTATAATCATCACAAAAACCAAATATATGTTTTAATGGAACTCTGAAGCTAAAGGTACCCCTTGGAAGGGCACCCCTAATAATATACCTTCTTCTTACTTCAAAACCAATGTTTCCAGCAGCTGCAGTATTTGTTGTATCCTTATACCACAATTGGTTTAACCCTTGTGATTTTGAGAAGTCACCTTAACAACCCAAGCATTGTAGTAGCCTGGCCAGGATGCAATATGGATTCAATCTCCATACCTGAAAGTTGATACTTAATATTTTTAAAAAGATACATGAGACCATTGTTTGTTAAAGAAATATTGGTGTTAGCATCGTAAACTGCTCCAGTATCACTTCTTATTAATTCGCCTATAATGAGTAAATAACTCTCACTAGGATGTGTAAAAATATCTTGAGTTTCAATGTTAATCCTAATATCTCCACCTGAGTTGTTGAGATGTGTACCGGTGATTGGTTTATACTCATGGTGCTCATACTCATCAATACTATCATCTTTTAAAATTGGGTCAGTGATTTTTAAAATGTCCATTTTATTATTGCAATTATAATTTTTAAATAAAAATTATAATTGTGTACTTTACTCTAGCCAAAGCTGGGTGAAAGACTTATTTTCATCATTAACAAACACACCTTTAAGTTTAATGCTTTTTGCAGTATCTATTTTAGTTTTAGGATAAACTCTATTACCGTATACAAGTGTTATTTTGGGTATATTCCACTCTTGTAAACGCTCATTCACCTTTTCCCCAATCTCTTTCATTGCAATTACTTCTTCAGGAGATAACTTCACAATGGCTTTTTTATGACCATATTTTGTGTTATTAATTTCAAGGATTTCACAATCTCCTAATTTTAACAATGTACCTACTATAGTAATAGAACTAGTATTGTATTTTTTATAATCTACACGATTAAATTTTAATTCTGGCATTATCTTTTTTTAAGCAATATTTTTTTCCTTAACTTATTTTTATTTTTTCTTCATACTACTTTAATGCCTGCTCCACTGTTTAATTTTTTAACTAAATCTTGAATAGCAATGGCACTTCCTTCTATTACGGTATTAATGTCTTGCGTTTTAGGTGTATCAACGGGTTTCGGTGTTGCGCTATATTTTTGTAAAATTTTCTTTGATTTTGGTGTCAAAGCTTTTGTAACCAATTTTTTCTCTGCATCTACAGCAACACTTTTTCCAACCTCTAAAGCTTTCTTTGCACCTTCCTTTGCTACACTCTTTCCCACATCAAGGGCAGAAGATGCAATTTGTTTAGCTGCGCTACTTGTAAAAAGCCTCGCTAAAAAGTTAGCAATGCTGTCAAAGATTCCAGCACCACCGTATGAATATCTTTTTTTAAATCCGTGTTTTTTATTGACAATCATTTTTTATAGTATAGACATTAAATTTTTATAAGCGTTTGAATCTAAAACACCTTGTCTTTTTAATTCATCACAAATGCTCACTAACTCGTTTCTTACACCTGTGTTACCTGCTTCTTTACTTGCCAACAGCAGGTCTAGTCTTTTTATTAATGCGTTAGGGTCACATGGGATAACAATTCCTTTTCCAAAGATTGTTTTATCAGCCCAAACATGGGTAAGAATGTTTCTCCATTTATATGCTCTTCTGTTTTTTGGATTACCACCTTTTGGATCATTATGACGATAGAGGGTATTGCTGTAGTCCATTAAATCCTTATAAGTTTCAAGATCCTCATCATTATAAATATCTTTGTCTGGTTTTCTAGATACGATTAATTCCCATAAACCAGGTGTACCTTCATAAAGTCTATCACCAACAAAAAGATTATCTCCTACAATGCCAACTGGTGTGTTACCAATATAAAATGTGCCACCTTTGTCATATAACCCATACGTTGTATCAGCTCCATACTTAGTAGCAAACTTTCTTAGGTACTTCTCCGAGAACGGCCCAACAAAAACTGGATAGGTCTTTTCTTCTTCTTCCGCTTCTTCCATATACCGCCGAATCTCATCAATTTCTTCATCTGTCAGTCCTTCTGGTTTTTTGTAAGCTTCGATAGATGGAAATGCTGGAAACTTAATAGCTTCTGGTAATTTTTCTACACCTTCTTTAATAGGTATAAGCCCCTCAGTAATCTTTGTTGCAGTTTTTTGTGCTTCTGTAATCTCCTTTGTTGTAGCTTTTTGTGCTTCTGTAATCTCTTTTGTTGTAGCTATTTGTGTTTCCGTAATAGGTTTAAAAAACTTTGAAAGATCTGTTTGAAGTTGCTGTTCGCCTGTTCTCTCTGCTAGTAGATTATCCCGAATCTTCTTTTTTGTTTCAAGATACTCCTTTACAATTAAGTCCCTTTTTGCAGGATCAGTGATTTTTAAAAAAGACATTTTTTTATTGCTAAAATATTTTTTATCTCAGTTTTTAGCATAGTTTTTAACATAATTTCTTAACACGTTTCATAACTAAAACTGCTTGAAAACTTTATTTTTCTTGGTTTGTTACTACTTCTACGAGGGAGTGGTACGATTCTTTTTAACCAACTTCCGAAAGGACTCACGCGCTTCTTGCCTCCCTCTCTCAATTAAACTTTCTTCATTTTCAGCAAATATCTTTTTCTTAGTTTTTGTTCTTATTTCATCCGTCATCTTCTTATACTTCTCTTGTTCTTCCATGATAAGTTTAAACTCTTCATCTGATATATGGCTGTCAACTAAAGCTTTAGATATATGTGAAGCAATTGTGTCAAGCTTAGCATCAGCTATCATCCGAATCTTTTGATGTTTTTCTCCTTTTGTTTTTGAATTTCTTACTACATATTTACCTACCATTGAGAGTAATCCGGTTGCTGCACTTGTAATTTCTAAACCTAATGCTATTGGTACCGCTACAACTGTACCCAATAATATGGCTCCCCCAACACCAGAAGCCATTGTTAGCCCGATCAATGCTGTATCAATACTATCAACAATTCTTGCGGCTCTAAAATATTGCTTGGCAAGGGCTTCTCTATTTTGAATTTCATTCTCAAGAAACTTCTGTACTTCGGATATATTTTGTAAACGGTAGGAATGTCCTATTGTGTGCATCTCAATAGGTGGAGCGCTTGCAGTATTTCTTTCTTGAGGTAGTGGAGGATAAATTTTATTAGGATGTTCTTGATCTGTATCTGTCATTTTTTATTAAAATGATAATTTTTTATATCAAGATTGTAGATATTTTAGATAGCAGAATAACTCACCCTCAGGTATTTCAATTGTTTTTTGTGAGAAATTATAAATGTAGACAAAGATATCATTAGTCTCATTATCAAGATGTATTCCATTAAGAATGGTTAAACTATCTTTCCATTTATTACTAACAGATATCACTACAACTCCTCGTGTAGTTATATAACCAAATCCTAGCGAAAGTCTCATACCATCACGAGGAGGAATCTTAATAGGTACTTGTGAGTATATTTTCCATTTTAGAGGATCCTGCTTTAAGGGAGGATATCTTACTCTATGTAAATGAGGTTTCCAAAATATAGTTTTATGTTGATTAGTAATATTAGGTTTTATACCAAATTTGTGTATAACCATTTTTATTTTTACTTGTTACAAATAATATTTAAATATTATTTATAACATTACAATATAGCTCCTAAGATAGGTATATTAGCAAATGGACTATTAGGTCCAAGTAAAAGTCCTTTTCCATCATAAATTTTTCCTCCTTGCTTTAAATACAAACCATCACCAGCAGACTCTAATCCTTTACCTTTGTATGGTTTTAAGTATAATCCAGATCCATCAGTTTCCACCTGACAAACGCATCCTCCTTTTTTAAGATAGAGACCTGACCCCATTGCTTTTTGTACTCCTGATGAGGCTAATCCGGATAGAACACCAACACCTAAAGCTGGTAAAACAGTTTTTGCTAACATTGGTAAAGCACTGGCAGCCAACCCAGCTAACATTCCAAGAAAACCTCCCTCTATTTTCATATTACGTTTAAGTTGTTTCGCAGACATTCTAATAGTTATACCCTTACCACTCTCATAGGCTTTAGCTATTTTCTTTGCTTGTGAATTGGTTAATGCTAAAACATCATTACCTTGTAAATCTTAATAACCTAAACGGATACTTACTGGGCAACCAGCTTTAACAGCATATTGAAGCTTTTGCTTTTGTCCTTCCAATATATTAACTTTAACAGTAGTGTAACTTGTCATTTTTATATATAATTCTTTTTTTATTTTACCTCGCTTCTCTAATATGAAATCTAATTGTTAAATTTTCGCCTCTAAGATTTAGTAAATTACCATCTTGGTCTGTAATATTTACCTCTAAGCTATGTATTTCATGTAATGTTATTGGTAAGTATACTAAATTAAGTGGTGACTCAATTATCTTATATCCAGGTGCAACATTTGGGAAAAAAGAGTAAATAGTGTTTTTTGTTGAACCATTAACATAACTTCCTGAAATAATATCTATGTTAACAAGCAAACTATTTATACCCAGAATGTTCACTACATTCTCTGACTCGTAAAACCCTTGTGTATATTTAGCGTGAGTAAATCCTAATACTTTAGCAATAGAGTTAGGTTGATTAAAATCTACTTGATAACCATCTTCTAGAGTAAGAACAGACTTTAGGGTATTGGTGTTTGAAGAAATGTTAATATAATACTCTTCATTAACTTCATCGTAATGACCCTTTTTTCTCATTTCCTGGTGAATGGTATCATTAATGTCAACAAGGTCGTAACTTCCTTCATGTATTTTTATTTTAATCCATGAAGTACCATTGTCTGGAGAATAGACGAATATGTTGTTTGTTGCATCAATGTTTGGAAAAGAGTAGTAAGTTTCAAGGTTTACTAAAGCTATTTCATATTTCTTACCCTTTTCCAGCTGAATAGGGGGATTAAACCTTGTTCTAAAACGTGTTTTGTTGTCGCTTACTATAATTTGAAATGATGTTTTGTGTTCCGTATTTTTTACAATTTGTTCTAAAAGTTCTTCCATTTTTTAAAAAAGTGAAAATATTTTTTATACTGACTTAGGTATGTAAAAATTGTCAAAACCGTTTCTATACTTCCCATCGTGTTTTTTACTGGTTAAATCAATGATAGCAAAACCGTTAGGTCTTTCCCATGCCCTTTTACAAAATTCCCTAAATTCATCCTTTGGCATATCATCACCTACATGATCACTATAAATATGGTTAATGTTTTTTAGGTCTTGCCGGAAAAGGCATTTAAAAATTAGCGTTTTCTCTAATAGTTTGCCTTGGTAGCCTGAAATAATTCTGTGAAAGATAAAAGCAGTCAACATTACTATGTCTTCCACGAATGTAGTAACACTCACATTTGCTTTGCTTTTCTAAAAGTAAATCATCAAAAATCATTAAGTTTTTATTTTCTGGGTTTAACTCTCTCGGATCAGGTACGTCACTCGCATTTTCAAAAAAGTTACAATTTATATCCGATTTGTTTTTAAACGACTTAACCCATTCCTCAACTAAAGCTGTAGGGGATACATTTAATTCTTGTATTTCATCACGCATGTTAAACAACCTTAAAATACATTCTTTTGGTAGTTTTTCTTCAAAAGCCTTTTTTAGTATTCGGTATTCTGGTTGAAAAAGGCTTTTTCCAAAAACACTTAAATCATTGTAGTCGAGCCAACCTGGTCTAAGTAAAAGATTTAGCAATAGAGTAGTTTTACTACATCCTGATTTCCCTACAATTATTCTTCTGATACTTTTTGGTAAAAGAGAGTGATTAAATCTCTTTGATACTACTTCATTCCATGATAAGTTTACAATATCCATTTTATGTAACTTTTTTAATTTTTATATATAAAAAATGTATTGTGTTAAATGTAAAAAACATACTGATACAAGCGATATAGAATATGCTGTTGCTAAAAATGGAAGAAATATGAAACGGGGAAAATGTGTAGTTTGTGGAATAACTAAAAATCAGTTTGTTAGGGAGACAAAGGGTGGATCATTACTAAATAAAGCTATAAATAATTTACCTTTTGAAATGCATCTCCCTGGTCACGATTTCACAGGCCCCGGCACTAAATTAAAGAAAAGACTCAATCCAGATTTAACACCAAAGAAATGGAGCAAACCAATAAATCGTGTTGATAAAGCTGCTTACCATCATGATGTTTGCTATCTTCAACATAATGATACTGCCACAAGAAACGCGGTGTGTGATAAAAATATGTTAACAGAGTTAGAAGGTATTTACAATCCTACTATTAGAGAAAAAATGGAAAGGGGGTTGGTAAGTAAACTCATTGGAACAAAGAGGAAATTTGGAATGGGAGTTAAAAAAAAAATTCAGCATGATAAATTTAGCGGAAGAATTACATAAACCTGTAAAATGAAAATTTAAGAAAAGGAGAGTTAAAGTAAACGGTATAGATAAAATATGGGCTGCGGATTTAGTAGACATGCAAGCATTTTCTAGTTTAATCGTGGTGTAAAATACCTTCTCACTGTCATTGACATCTTTCCTAAATATGGATGGTTGATAGCATTAAAAGATAAAACAGGAAAATCTGTTGCTATAGCACTAAAGAGTATTTTTAAGGAGAGAAAACCTGAAAAAATGTGGGTGGATAAGGGTAAAGAGTTTTATAACAAAGATGTAAAAGACTTGGTTGAATTATATTCTACTGAAAATGAGGAAAAATCTAGCGTGGTTGAGAGATGGATTAGAACAATGAAAGAAAAAATGTTGGACTATTTTTCTGCTAACTCTACAAACATTTACATCAATGTGTTACCAGATCTCGTTAAAGAATATAATAACACAAAACATTCATCTATTAAGATGACTCCAGTAAATGCTAGTAAAAAAGAAAATGAAACCAAAGTTTGGAGAAATCTTTACCCTGATCATCTCGAAATAAAAGATATAAAACCTAAGTTTTCTGTTGGAGACAAAGTAAGGATAACGAAAAAGAAAAAGACTTTTGAGAAAGGTTATACAACAAGATGGACTGAGGAGATTTTTACAGTTTCTGAAGTAAAACATACATCATCTGTAACATATAAAATTAAAGATCTTAATGGAGAAGAAATACAAGGTACCTTTAATGAACCTGAACTGCAGAAAACCAGTCAGGAGCTGTATAGGATAGAAAAGGTTATTAAGAAAGGAAAAAAGAAATCTCTTGTAAAGCGGAAAGGTTATCCCAACGAATTTAATTGATGGGTTGATAATAAAGACATTAGAAATATTTAACTATAAAAAATGTGAAATATTTCAATTGAAAACGTAATTTTACCAAATAAACCGTTAAGCAATTTCGAGTTAGAAGACGCTGCAAAAAGATTAAAGATTCCTTCTTTTAGAGGAGTTTTTTTTTACTAGATACGTTACCGAGAAAACCAAATAAAAAATAATGTGGTATATTAAACTTTGATGAAAGTGGTGGACCTGGTACACATTGGGTTGCTTGGATGATGAATAGTGATGAATAGCGTTTTAAGGCCCGTCGACAACTTAGGTCATATTGGGCGCACTTACTTAGTAAACAATAATGTGAGGTGAAAATAACATACATGTGCAACAACATAAGACAAACATGATAAATGAGGAATGGACGAAACACAAAATGATGCCCCTTTTGTCGCCTTTTACGACATGCATGCTGTCACTTTTGTTCCGCCAGATGAAATGGCAGATGTGACGATCGCGGGACTGCAGTGGTTTATTCTTATACCCCCGATTAAACCACACGGGGTCCCACAGGCCAATTAATTCCCATTCCAAACCCTATTTACATCGAGAAAAAAATACAGGATTTGGAATAAGAACTACCCAGCCTGCTGCAATCCTACGAATTACGAGGAAAGCAGCCGTTTGTCTCTAATTTTAGTCGCCTTCTACGACATGCCATAGAGAAAGGCCGAGGTCCTATTCTATAAATTAAAAAAAACCCGGGACCCCACGGGGAGGGTTGCTTGGTATAAAAATGGTAAAACTAAAATTTATTTTGATAGTTATGGCATACAACCACCTATTGAAATTTGAGAGTACCTAAAAAGTCCAATACAGTACAGTACTGATCAATTACAACAAGCTGGACAAGTATTTTGTGGGCATTTATGTTTACACATTCTAAAGCAGTTAAGCTCGGGTAAAAAGTTTCAGACAGTGATAAATAAACTTTTTTAATAATAAAAAATGCCTGTTGATAAATTTGGACGAATGAAAGAAGATAAAACAAGTGGTGATGGTGTGTCACTCGCTTACATAAATAATAATTTTTTACGTAAAGATGGAACAACTGTTGTTTCTGGTTCTATAGGCATGAATGGTAATACATTAACGAGGGTTAGTAATCCGGTAAATCCTTAAGACATTGCTACAAAACATTACGTTGATGAAAATTCTGGGGGGTTATTAAAAGAAAATGGTGGATACCAAGCCCTTGGATTTATAAATATGGGTTTCAATCAAATAAGAAAGGTTAAGGAGCCTACAGAACCGAACGAAGCTGCTACTAAAAAATATGTGGATAGAAGTGGTAAAGCAATAGTAGAGAACCAAGATGGTACCTTTTCCGCTATTGCAAATATAGATATGCGGGAGTATACTTTAACTAATCTTTTGGATCCTGCAGATGCCCAAGATGCAGCAACTAAAAAATATGTAGATAGTGCAAATAAAGCCTTCGTTTATGGGGCTGGTAGGTATATGGCAGTTGATGACGTTTCTATGGGAGGACGAAGAATTAATAATGTGGAAGCCCTTTAGAAAATGATCAAGTTGTAAATAAGTTTTATGTAGATACCGTTGTTGAGGTAGCTACTACGGGTGAAAAAGCTTTAATCAAAAAACAAGACGGATCCTATTCAATGGCTGGTGGAATAGATATGAATGATAACCCGATTACTGGATTACCTAATCCTACATCACGTGATGCTGCTGCCAATAAAAATTATGTTGATAATGGTGGAGCTATCGTAAAAAATCCGGATGGAAGCTTCACAGCGGTGGCTAACGTAAATCTCCAAGGTTTTTCTCTAAAAAACGCTGCAACCCCGGTAGAAGAGAGAGATTTAGCAACAAAATCCTACGTGGATAAAAAAGTATCCCTTCCTTCTCTCATAGGCCCTAAACCTATTATAACTGTGTGGGCTGAAGAACAGAGACCAATTGGAGACGGTAATTATGAGTTCTCATTCGGTAATGGTAATTCAGGTAAAAGGCATGGTTTAGGGGGTTACTGCATGAGTGCATCAGGTAGACTTATAAGAGGAAGTTTAACGATTGTTAGAAAGGATCTTAATGTACCAGAAGAGGTAAAAGTTAATATTGCGGTAAATGGATTGGAGCAGGTTGATTACTCTCTTATTAAAAAGGCAGATGAAAGTTGTAGCTGTACGATTTTTCCAAGGGCGCTGGAGGTAAAACAATGCGACATCGTAAACTTTATTTCAAGATCAACTAACCGTGATGTAACACACGCTTACATATCTATTTTGATAGAATTAGACTTGTAAAAATATAACTTTGTTTATAAAAGTTATATTTTACGTTTGATTGTGCTTTCTGTTTTACAAATTGGGCAACTGGTAAAGTTACCGTTTGTGTTACAAGTATGACAAATACATATATGGCCACAATTACAAAATAATATATTAGGATCTCTTTCTAAGCATATAACACATGTTTCTGATTTAAATGTTTCAATCCCATTAGTTACAATAGGAAGTTCTCTTCCAACTACTATTGTTCTGGTTTCATTAAGATCTGATACTTGAGTTCTATTATAAATTCCGTTTTCAACTCTCTCTAAACAGCTAATATCCTTTTCATCTGGACTTTTCCATCCACATACTTCACAGTCATCTTCACCACAATTACATCCATTATCATCTTCTTGATCAGCATTTGGATTACCAATTAATAGAAATGTTGAAAAAGTAAGATTTTCACTATATGCTTCACTTATAACATCATCTCTTTCAATATCTGATGTAGTCTCTGCTGCAGTCTCTAAAATAAGGTATTTGTTAAATTCACTTAAAATACAATTAGGATCTTCCCCATCTGAAGTATATGCGTAAACCTCTTGTATTTGTTCATGTAAAGGAACATATGGTAACTCTACCACATGAACAAAAATAAGAAAAGTAACACTATTAGAAGTAGCACTATTAAAATGTTTTATTATTTTACTACATTCATAATATAAAGCAGGTTTTAAGTTATGGAGTAATTCAATATGATTTTTGTTTTGTTCTTTGGGAAAATTTATCTTTTTTCTACAATAATAATAAGGTGAATGATATCGCTTGGAGATATGACTAATTTTATACTCTAACATTTCATTTATCACCAAAAATATCTATTTTTGTTTTGACACTCATGTTTACTATGTGATGATTTTCCTGTTATTTTTTATTTAACTTTCAATTTTTTTTTAAATATTAATTTCTTTTAAAAATGTAACTTCTCTTTGGAAGTTAGATTTTTCTTTTTATTGTGGTTGTTTTTCTACAGACTGAGCATGAGTTATCTTGGTATAATTCAAGGCAGTCGGAACATATGGGTATATGACCACAGTTGCAGAATAATATATTTGGTTTATTTGTGGTGCATATCAGACATGAATCTAGGTTGAAGCATTTTAGATCGTTAGTTGGAGTGAAATCATTTAGTATTTCTTTAACTGCATTGAGGGCTACAGCTTCATTATAAAAATCTTGTGATGTATGGTGTTGCGCTGATGTACCGTTAATTGTGTTTTCACCATATATCTACTTCCTTACATGCTTCACAGTGGTTACAGTTACATTTTCTGTTTTGGCTTGGTTCTACTATAGTTATGGATGAGCTGTATGGTTTTAATGCCAATCTTGTTTCTGCAATGAAATCGCCCTTAACAACAAGTAATCTTTCTGATGATTCGAATAAGTTGTAATTTATAAAAAAAAATGTTCTAGCCTTTGAGTTGTTAATATCATAAATTGATCATCTACCATAAACCATAGGATTGCTATAGCATCGTTATATTTAGCTTTCTTTTTTGATAAAAGATAATATACTACTGGCTTAAGGTCTTTGAGGAAGTTTGTATAAGTCTTGGTTGGGGTTTCTTGGAAATCATAGATTGTTCTTCCCTTCCATAATTCTGACTTGGTTATGTCTGTTGGGTTGTAAAGGAGTTTGTTCTCTAGGTGGTTCTCTAGGATGGTTCCAAAGGTTGAAACAAAATGTTTTACGTTTAGTGGCGGGATAGGTTTTGGTTTAGAGGAATATGGTTTGTGAGTAACCTTAAAACTTTTTGATTTTATCATATCCATCTCTTAGAATATGATACATTATTTTTCTAGAAAATTTTTAAAAATTCAAATTTTTTTTAACTATTAAATGGTTAAAAATTTAATATATAACTTACCATGGTAGGTTATATATCTGTTTCAATGTTGCTTGCTGATCTATTTGCTATTTTCCTTGTCGTATTTATGAATGGTGCGCTTCCTCCTCTTACTAATCTTCTATTTTTGAGAAATGATAAAGGATTAACCTCCTCTAATACTAAAAGTTCTTCTACAATTTTAAATATTATTTCATTCCTTGTCTCCCCCTTCCTTTCTATTCTTAAACCAAGATATTTTTTCGCTTGTTGAATTATTTGTCTTTTAGAAGAATCAAAATGATTATATAAATATTTCCAAAATCCTATTCTAACCAGTGTGTGTTGTCTTATCCTTTCATCTATACTATCTAAAATGGAGTTTATATGGTTACCTAGTAACACAGCAAATCTAGCTGAATATAGCCTTTGGGATTCTTTTGGAAAATCAAAAATTAAATTTTTGAATTTATCTTTAGCTATATCAACATTTACTAAATTATCTCTCATGTTTTCTATTGACCTTATTAAGCCTTCATCACTTAAATTTATCTCGTCGAGAAATTCTTTTAATGGTTCCATGTTGTACTTTGACAAATTTGATCATGAAAAAATAAGAAAATTTCAAAAAGTTTTTGGTTTGATGTATGATTGTGGTTGAAATGAAAAAATTTTGAGCTGAAAAAAAATTCAAAAATAAAAATAAAAAATTTTCGAGACAAAAAAAGTTTCAAAAGTAAAAATAAAAAAATTTGAGCCGAAAAAAGTTTTAAAAATAAAAATAAAAATAATTTGTTTTTGAAATTTAAGTTAGTCTTAGATTCGTGGTTAACTAGTTAGTCGGTTAGTCTGGTTAACTAGTTAGTCGATTAGAAATTTATGTGGGTGGTTAGTTGTGGTTAGGGTTAGTCGGTTGAAGGGTTAGTCGATTAAGAAATTTATGTGTGTGGTTAGTTGTGGTGGGCATTTTGGCGCATTTTGTGATTTTTTGGCGATTTTGCGCCAGGGTGGGAATTTTACTATCTACTATTATTATTATTATTATTTTTTTTTGATGCATCAGTATTTGGATATTTATTTTAGGTCCTAGTAGAATGCTTAAACATGGTAAAAGAGTGCGTATGATACGAGCAAAGGGCAACCATTTTAATTATACTGCGGAAGTTAAATCCATGATTTGTATCGAAGATCGGCATTGGAAGAGTTGAAAACTGATTTTTTTACTTTCATAAAATTCAGTTGAATTTTGATCTAAGTTTAGCATCAGGTAGCGAACCTACGTTATATATCGAGGAATAGATTTCGATTTAAAATTTCAATCTGAATTTGATCTACTCTCTCAGAGACAGATATTTGGGTCTCAGGCTATGTAAGGGTCAGGTTAAATGTATTGTTTACCGATCTTTTACCTTCTTTTTTTTTTGCAGACGAATTTGATCATACTTTATCATCCAGTCATTTTTTGGAGATCTTGGTTAAGGGGTTACCAGTATCCGTATGGCCTTATCGACTAAGATATCCGTCGATTTTAGGTACACGTTTCGTCGCGCTTTATTAGACATGTGTAACCCGAGGTAGAGATCGGAGTTGGAAATCAGACTTCGTAACTTTAGTAGGGGTTGTCTCAAATTGGCATACATCATCATTATCCATTATTCAGTGTCGCCAAATACCTTTCATGAATACTTACAAGAAAATGGTTCGTAAAACCAGCTTGAAAAAAAATCATCATATCTCTAAACTGTAGAAACCATTAAAATCATTGGGTACGACTGCTAATGAATAAGAATAAAGAAGAAATGAGGTTGTCATATCATAATTGACAGGTTGGCCCGGATTTAAAGACTTCGCCGGGGTCATGTGTGGCTCAGTTGTAAAGTGTACGATTCGTAACCTTGAGGCCCGCGTTTGAGCCTCACTGGATCCACTGGGTTTTTTGTTGGAGTTCCCTTGAGCGAGACACTTCAGAGCCCGAGCTAAGTCCTGGTAAAACCAAGAAAATACATGAACATGTGAGCTGTCGCCGTGATATGACTGAAATAATGTCGAAAGCGGCGTAAAACACCTTTTTATCAATCATTCAATCAATTCAATAAAGATTCGCCACTGCAACCAAAACAAAAGTCAGATTTTAAACTGCATATGCTGCTTTTACAGTCAGTCACGATGTCCATAATATCCACGACCTAAAAAATAGAGGATAACTCAACGATATATTGCATCGTTTTTGTATTACTTCGATTTACAATTCTGGTCAAGTTCTGCAACGATTTAAGTTACGCTCTCTAAAGTTGTCTTACGATTACGACGATCTTCTATCACGTTTTTCTCACATTCCCTTCAGACCCCTCGTGCAATCAAGTTCTGCCACGACTGTACAAAAATGTCAACGAAAACCGTGATTGTCACGTGTTGCGCATGATTTTGGCATAAACAGAAAACATGGGTCATCCACCCTCTCTTTCTCTTCAGAGATTCAAAACAGATGTGGCCATGAGCAACCGGTGACTCAACCAGTACTTCGGCAGGTAGCTGGGCCTGCAATTCAACCGGTAGTCGGTCTATCAGCTAAAACAGATTTTTTGTAGCAGGTAGAAGTGGCACCAGACTTGAGGCCTTAGGCCTTGTTCAGCCATCTTCGGAGGAAGATACTGGTGAACCACAAGGGCATTAACCTGACCGGACAAAAAGAAAAGATACCTCTCTATACCTTTACGGGAAAATCATTAACTGTATAGTATATTATAGACAAAAAACTGCCAAACGTTCTTACAGAACTAGGAATAAGCAGTTCCAATTCTGACTAAATTTTCTGGTTGTAGAGGCGAGTCTTTAAATCCGGGCAATTCTGTCAATAATAAGAAAACATTGATGCATCAAGGGTCCGCGAAATGAAAGGCTGAAAAACTTTACAGCCCTGATGAGAATAGGCTAAAACTGCCCGTACTGTGCTATAAATGGAGACGGCGAATCGTGTCTAATTTAAGATATAATTTACGATTTCTTTGTGTTTCATTGATGAATTACATTATGTATCTCTTATTTTCCTACAGTTCCTTTCTTTTCACATTCAGCAAACCTCGGATGATCAGCTCATCAAGTCCCTCGGCTGTATAACGTAGCTTGATATGCACCGACAAGGTACATGTCTTCGCCGGAAATACACCGTTTTACCGTTCTTAAAATCATAACAGTCCACTTAGAAAAGAAAACACTAGTCACAATTTCCTGTGGGAATCTTTTTAAATGCATTTCCAATGACAAAAAATTTGGTTAATTATTTTCTTACTCGATCTATCAATTTCGTTGGCATTTTTCGCTGCCAGGATGCCTCCTTATCGGGGCGGCTGTTGTTGCCATTGCTAATGGATTTATATGGGCGCCACCATGTTTAAGATCATGAAACTGGCAGAATTTTAATTGTAAACTCCCTTGGTACAGATGCGATTAGATGATATCACGGAATCGGCCGAGTTGTGACGAGTGACTTAATATTCCCAGGCAAATAAAATACTGTCGCCACACCTGCAGCGACACAATCAGAACCTTATATATTTTTAATATTATTCATTGGGCCCTAAACAGCAATCGAATCCTTTGATTTTAATGATTTCTGCGTTATTCTTGAAAAAAATCTTTTAATCATTAGTTTCTTGTGTATAAATGAAAGGTGTTTGGTCGCATTCGCAAATAGACAATGATGGTGTATGCCAATTTTGAGACAATTCCTCAGAAAGTTACGAAGTCCGACTTCAATCTCCACCTCGGGTTACACATGTCTATTATCATGGGTGTTGTAAAACCCATCTCCTTGACATCAAAATACATGTGAAACGGGTATTTTATAATCATATTGTGCTAATTAGAATGGCGGAGAAATTAGTAATAAGACTGTCATAATTGGCTGTAGTAATGACTATGTACGACTGATATCAATAATACTTCCAAGTTCCTGACCTGTATACTATAAAAATTTGTGCAAAATTTCTTCACTGAAATCATTTTTTTCTTGGGTCTTGAAATACTTATCATATCACAATGTATCATTATTCTGATTTTCATTTCTACTTGTGTGTATTTGAATACGCGCCGTTCTAAATGCTTTTTAAAATACTACCCGGTATGGGCAAAAAAACATGAAAACCCATGACAAAGCTAGTATCAAATTGACATCGTCCGATCATAACTCTGTCAAACTGATCTTTTTTACCGTGATAACAACTTTAAATAGCTTACATGTATAAACACTAAACGCTATATGATTCATAATATGGGAGCTGGAAAATCAGTTACTACGAAGAAGGTCAAATGAATTCTTGTGAAATAAACACAACACAAATTGGTTACGGGGTCTTTACGGTGTGCAGGAAAAATGTCAGAGGTAAAAATGCCAGAGGTAAAAATGTCAGAGTCAAAATGGTAAATATGCCAGAGGTAATAATGTCATAGGTAAAAATGACAGATGTATAAACTATTTTAAATATGTGGGGGAAAAGTAGTAGCCATCCAGGTTAGCTCAGTTGCGGATTTGATACCAGGGTATATTCACCAACCACTCTTAAGACCATTCTTTGTCTTATTCTCCAAGATTTTCAAAATTTGAAAGTAACACAACTTCTGATTGCTTAAAACAGTTGGTTTAGCCAATCAGAAGTTGTATTACTTTTAAATTTAGAAAAGTGGGACTTAGTCTCTCAAGAATGGTTGGTGAATATGGACCCAGGTTAAAACACACTTGTTTTAGTGAAAAGCATTTGCCTCTGACCTCTCACCAGAATTATGTACATCACATCTTGGCATCTTCAGTTGATAACAGATAACTTGTTTAAACTGTTGTAAAATGAATGAGGAAACATTGGAACAAAAAAGAGAACTTGCTCATTATGTGCACACTATGAGCAATTTCTTGTTTAGTCACAATGTTCTTCAAATTTCCTTTGCTGTTGGACACAAAAAGATTGTTGAGTAATTTATATACATGTAAATGAATTGGAACAAGAGGATATGTTTTTTTCTTTTGTCACAATGTGTGATGATTTATAAATAAATTGTAGATGCTAGATATAACATTTATATTTACGTCCTTGTTTTTCCATTGATATTTATTAATTGTTTTCCAATTAAAACTGAAAAAAAAAAAAAAAAAAAAAAAAAGGCATCTGTGCAATATTGTTCATGAATTGCAATAAATTGGTATTTCAAAGAAGTTCTCCCAAATATGCTGTTCTTTTGAAAACAATGCAATCCTGAAACAACAACAACAACAACAACTGTAAAAAAGTATCTTAGGGTTCAGTATGCAATCTTAGTCCACACGTTTCCTCTATTTGTCCACAAACCAATCTTGATTTTGATTGACTGCTTTCTCAGATGATTCAGAGGCCAGAAATAAGTGCCTTCTGACCAGGTTTCGAACCTGCTACGCCTTGACCAACTGTGCTAACCTGAATGACTACTGCTTTTTTCCCTATATATACTACAATTAATACATCTGGCATTTTTACTTATGTCATTATTACCTCTGGCATATTTACCACATTGACTCTGACATTTTTACTTCTGGTATTTATCCCCTCCAACAAAGTTTGGAGTCACTATGTCAGTCAGTTGGTCTGTTGGTCAGTTGGTCGGTCGGTCAGTCGGTCTGTCTGTCGGTCTTCAGCTTTTTTGTCCGCTCTATTTCTCAATGACTACAGGACGGATTTCAGTCAAATTTCACAGGAAGTTTCAATACTAAACCAAGATGTGCATATTATAATTTGGTTATGGTTGAATGATTTTCAAATGAGTTTTGGCCCTTTCATGACTTTTTTGTCTGTACTATTTTTCAATAAATACTTAACAGATTTCATTCAAACTTCATAGAAAGTTTAAATATAAAGCAAAGATATGCATATCATAATTTGGTTAATAATTAAATAATTTTCAAATGAGTTATAGACCTTTCATGATTTTTTTTGTCCACTCTTTTTTTTCTGTACTATTTCTCAATAAATACTTAACAGATTTCTATTAAACTTTCAAAACAAAGTGAAGGTGTGTATATTTTAATTTGGTCATGGTTGAATGACTTTTCCAATGACTTAATGAGTTATGGCCCTTTGATGAAGATTTTTTTGTTGGAGCTATTTCTCAATAAGTACTGGACAGATTTTAAACTTTATAGGAAGTTTTATTACAAAGCAAAGATGTGCATGTTGCATTTTCCTTACGGTTGAATGATTTTCCAAAGATATATGGCTCATTGATGTTTTTTTTTTTTGCCGAATCTTTTTCTCAATAACTAATGCAGAGATTTCAATCAAACTTCATAGGAAATTTCAATATAAAGCAAAGATATGCATATTATAATTTGTTTATTGTTGAATGATCTTGAAAGAGTTATGGCCCTCGATGATTTTTTTTTTTTTTTTTTTTGTCAGCTTTATTTTTCAATTACTCTTAGACAGATTTCAATCGATCTTCATAAGAAACTTCAATACAAAGCAAAGATGTACATATTTAAAGCTAACTATGGTTGAATAATTTCCAGTGAGTAATGGCCCTTTGATAATTTTTTTTTGTCCGAGCTATTCTCAATAACTACTGGATGGATTTTTATTAAACTTCATGACTTCAATACGAAGCAAAGATCTGCATTTGTAAATTGATTATGGTTGAATGATTTCACAATGAGTTATGGCCCTTTGATGATTTCCTTTTAATATTAATTACAGCAGTTGTTGTATTTTAAACAGCCGCTTTGATGATGGTAAATGTACATACCATTCTATCTATAGAAATACTCCAATTTCAAGCACTGTTGACTATGTCATTTCGGATTTGACTTCTGTACATCTAGTTAGTAGTATGACTCTTTTAGACATGAACGATTTTTCGGACCATTTGCCAGTTAACTTTATTTTAGATGCAAACCTGTTGAAGTGAGGAAGATCGGGGCTACTTCATTTGATAGTATCGAGTGGGATCGCAATTATCTAAGTTACTTTAATCAGTTGTTGCATCTTAACTCTGCAAATTTTGAAAATCTGACTCAGCACATGGTCTCAAATGAGATTGGAATTAATGAATTTTTTTGGATCTTTTACCTCCTTGGTACAGAATATATCGTTTTAATGTTTTGGACAGTGGGTTCGAATCTCTTTTAGAGAAACAATGCGCTCTACCAAATCCGTTTGGTTTGATAGCAAGTGCAAAGAAGCAAAGGCTTCTTTTTAGCATGCAAAAAGAAGATATGCACGAAGCCGATCTGATGCACATACATGTATGATTTTGTTCTTACAACAGCGATCTCGGTTATTTTTTTTTTTTTTTTTTTTAATAATATAGTAATATGTACATCTTTGCTTTGTATTTAAACTACCTGTGAAGTTTGATTGAAATCTACATCGTAGTTATTGATAAATAAACTTCACAGGTAGTTTCAATACAAAGCAAAGATGGGCATATTAAAATCAGTTTATGGTTGAATGATTTTCTGATGAGTTATGGTTCTTTGATATATTTTCAGAGCATTCTTTGTCTGAGTTATTTCTCCAGTACTTTATGACAGATCTCAATCAAATCAAACTTCATAAGAAAAATTCAATACCAAGCAAAGATCTGTAAATTCTATGTTTTAGTGGTTGAATGATTTTTCACAGAGTTATGATTGTTTGATTTTTTTTTTTTTTTTTCAAATTATGTCCATTGTATATCTCAATTATTACTGGATTCAATCAAACTTCACAGGAAGCTTCAACAGCAAACACTGATGTTCTCATTATTTTATCATTATGGTTGGTTGATTTTCTACTGAGTTTTGGCCCATTTTTGTATTTTACTGATTAGTCTTTCTCCATGCTATTTCTCAAATTTTACTGGAAGGATTTTGTTCAAATTTTAAACAGGAAACACAGATTTGCTCACAGTATTGTTGTACTGGTAAAGTGAATAATTCTTTAAAAGAGTTATGAACTTATCCGTACAACTCGTCAAAAGAAATAATGGTGTGCAGAGTGCACTGAGTCATGAGGGGAATGCAAGAGAAGCCCATTTAAGGTTGCATTTCAAATTGTCTTTATTTTTGTAAAGTATTTATTAGCTGTAAAACTCTTAAATTTTGACTTATGCATTGTGCATTTGTATGATAATGAGTTATTTCCTAACATGGAGCCGAGGGGGGGGGGGGGTTCCTCATCTTTAGTGATAGCTCAAGTTTAAAATAAATTGTAAGGCAACTGTTTTCTAATTAATTTCACTAAGCATCCAGATCAGAGAAGAATTTAATTGTTTAGTTAGCACTTAATTCCTCTCCTGACCTCAGTTAACATTATAGATGCTGTTGGTACAAACTCAATCACATTTTCTTCTTGTAATGATTTTTAACAACACAGGGTTTTTATAAGGATTATGTCATGTTTTTAATGCTGAAGCCTAAATTATCGTATTCGTCTGACCCCTGGTAAAACTCGTGGAAAAAACTACATTTGTGCCATTACAGAGATATCTATAATTTCCAAATTTCTCAAAAATCAAAGGACTGAAAGTCTGAAAAGCGGATTTGTTGAACAGTTCCAAGCTATGATTTGATGTAAGAAAATTAAAATCTTTTATCACACGTAATACATGTAGATCTATAAAATGTAAACAATAAATAGATTGAGCAAGGACAATGGAAGTCGAAATTGTTCTACCAAGTGTGCTGTACAGCAACTGTTATTTTACTACTGTTTTAGAGTAGTATTTTGATCCGAGGTATACAGTGTTTAAAAAAAGTGAAGTTGTGGTGTACTAGCTAAAACTTGAAGTGGATAGTTAGTGTGCAAACATGCACACATGACAGTAGGTGGTTTAGATCAAACCGATAACATTGTACGTCTACGATCTTGAAAAAAGAATATTTTTCAAGGCTAACATCAGCATAAACTGAAGAAGTTTTAGAGATAATTATGGTTCTATATAAAAGGTCTGTCTAATTTACACTTGTTTATTTCTTCAGAAATCTAAGATCCTTCTAAAGCTTTCAAAATCATTCAAACATTTAACATTTTTTGTAGCAGAATGGTGTAGTGTAGCTACATGTTAACATACCTGAAAGTACAAACATTTTGAAATAAACCAAGATGGATTTATATAAGTAAAAATTATTTGAAAAATATATAAAACACTTCGGTTATTGATGAGTAAGATTAAAAAAGAACTACAAAATAAGACAGTTCTTGCCTCAAGGACAAATGATCATGATAATTCTGTAAAAACAAAGTGTTAAGGTTTACAATTGTCAATCAGTTTTAGCAAACATAAACAAATTTAATCAAAGAGTGCAATAAATTGCTACTTACACATTTGTGCAATTTGAAATTTTTGCACCTTATTGTTGAACTCTTGACAAGGGGACAAAATCTTTGCCTGTCCAAAGTTAAAACCAACTATTCATATTTTCATACTCTCACCAAACTAAAAAATGACTTATCACTGAATTAAAGCTGGAAAATTTTTGTTAAAGAACTAAGATAAGATTTAGAAAAAAATATCTTAATTGGTATTTCCTCAATGAGCTACATAGCCTCTATGGGTATTATTAGATTTCATGTCAACAACATGCACGGTTGACAAGGATTCATATTCAAATAAGTATCCAGACGTTATATCTGGTGTAATAAAAATGAACAGAGTGACCTATTGTTAAAGTACAATTTCATTATCAAACGCCCAAAATTGCATCATTTACTGAATTTAACCGTACACTTTATGAAAATGGAATATTTTTGTGATAGTATTTATTTGGGGACTCCCTAAAA
This sequence comes from Hippopus hippopus, assembly GCA_946811185.2. NCBI lineage: Eukaryota > Metazoa > Mollusca > Bivalvia > Cardiida > Cardiidae > Hippopus > Hippopus hippopus. Next base: position 160,161 of record OX328099.1, on the reverse strand, counting down.
CGCTGAATTTTCTGCTGAATTCAGCAACCTGCTGATCAGCAGATATACACTAAAACGCTGAACTGTTGAATTGCTGAAAAGCATGTATATGATATTTATAAACTTTATTATGCATTAACATGTCTTTTTATTAGAATTTATATAATCATATTATTAAGTTTTAGGGCGATTTTGTCTTTATTTATTGTTTTATTTCTGGAGAAATGAAAGAAAATTAGGTATTACGTTGCTGCATTGCTGATAAAAATGAATATATGATTTTAGACGCTTCTTTAAGCAAAAAACGTTGTAATATTTTCTAACTGACTTTTTTGAAATTAAAACTATTTTATCTGTGATATTAAGGCGATTTTATGAGAAAAGTAAGTTTGAGCAAGGTTTTGTTAGTGAATTGCTGATAAAATGAATCTTTTATTTTAAATGCTTTCTGATTCATTAACATATCATCATCAGCATCATCATTATGATGAGCAGTAGTAGTAAGAGTATTAGTTGTTATTACATGAGATTTGTTACAAGATAACACATTCGAAAAAAAACTGTGTCTGTAATCTTATCAAGGTAGATATATGACTTTTATGTATATGTTTTCGGGGCTTTCGATGCATTTATGTATACAAGTCACAACTATGTAAAAGAATGTTACTGATTTGTCGTGACAAACCAAAGAAGTATTATGGCTCCAGTTGAAAACTAGGAGCAGCATTTTTGTCCAACTCTGATAAGGCATCATCTTAAACTTGGGGAAAGCTAGTTACATAAGCTATGAATCAAGTGCACAGCGAAAACTCTGATCAGTCCGGGCGGCATATGCCCATTCTGACCTGGATCATTGCTGAGTGATTATTTCACCCTGTTGGTATAGTTATGATGTGCGTATGCATGTGCTCATGTCCATTCTTTAGAATATTTATATGGCTGACCAAAAGTTATTCAGAAAGATATTCTATTACAGTTATAATCGTTTTTGAGACAATACACTCAGAGGTGCAAGCAATTACTTCTAAATGTGATTTTACTGTTTCTAGTTGGGTTTGAAGGACTAAACGACAGTAACTGCTACAGATCTTTAACTGAAGCCGATTCTGCTTAACTTATTTATAACTTACAGTAGCACTGGTATACAATGTTAAAACCTGCACCGGAATAATACTTTGGTATTCAGTAGCGACTTAAGTCTTACTTTCACTCTCCGACAACTTTCAACGATAAGAGAAAGTCTAAATTGACAAATTCTAATTATCGGTAGTAAATTTAATCATAGTGCCAGTATTGTTACAATTGTGTAAAATATGCAGACTGTTTGAAAGTAGAAAGTGTGACTAACTGGAAACCAAGTTGTGCTACTTGAAAAATCTATTATCGTAGTATGTTAAGTCTCTCCACTACTGTTTATCACACAGATTGGATTATCTTTCCAATACTGGGGTCCTGCGTGGCTAAGTGGTAAAGTGTAGGTTTTGTGATCTGGAGGCCTCTGGTTCGAGTCTCACTGGATCCGCCGTCCTTTTCGTAGGAGTGTCCTTGGGCAAGACTCTTCACAGCTCAAGCCTAGTACTTATGAAACACAGGAAATACATGAATATGACTGAAATAATGTTAAAAGCGGCGTAAAACACCATTCAATCAATCAATCAGTCTTTCCAGTACTGTTTTAATTCTGTTGAGTCGACATACTGTTCAAGGTAAGAAGTGTATTTAACCCTTTTGCACACAATCCTGGTTTTTAACGGTCCTGTAAAAGAGGGCTTTTAAAAACATTGTGGGTAAAGGAGAAAATGGTGGTTACCAGTATAATCACCATTTTCCAAAATGTGTCGTACCAGGCAAAAAACCTAAGTTTATTTGTATCACTTTCGACATTGTTGCATGCAGGAGCGTTCAATTGGAAGGATCTAGAAATTGTGTTTTGGCTAAGGGCTCACTCTTTTCCCGGTAAAGAACTAAAATAAAACGTGCAAGCCTCTAGTAAAAACCCAAATTTTGCTATTTCAAAGGTATTTTCAGGGGAAAGATATCTCCTTATCGGACAGTGTACATCCAAGATCTGACTGACCGTTCTGTGCAGTCCGATCTTTATCTAAACTGTTTGAAACAGGTCCTTGAGTCGCACTAAGCAGTCTAAGGGATAACATGAAACCTGCTGATTGTGATACTTGGAGAATCTCTTATCTCTGTAACTTATGATATGACAGGTCTGTTAATTGGTATATCACTGATTGGATTATAGTGTCAAACTGTTTGAAACATGTTAAGTTGGTATACTGTTTAAAAGAAGGAAGTGTGCTTAACTAGACACCAAATTGTGCTACTTTAAAAAATCTTCCAACTCTGTTATCATTTAGTTGACAGGTATGTCCATTGAAAGCAGGATTTGAAGAAAATTTTACCCCTTAACTTAATATTTGACTCGGTCATTCTCTGAGTAAGTTTTGAAGACTTGTAAAAACTATTAATATCAATAAAAAAAAAAAAAAAAAAAAAAAATGATGAATATGCCTGTTAATTAACATCAAACTCAACGCACTGAAATATCTCTAGCTCCCTTGTCCGTTTATGGAAAGCTAAGATGATTTGGCGACCATGACGCACAAATCTTATGTCTGTTTCCATGAAATCATGTGCGACATTTTTTTTTATGTTAAAAACGAAACGACCTTTTCTTCTACACTGTAGATCAAGTGTCAGAATCGAACTTCAGAATGACATCATCACATGTTTCGGCTGTCCGAAAAGATAGGCCAACAAAGTTTGTTCTACCATTTTTCAGTATTTTGAGGAGTTATACTAATTTGCTCCAATAATAACTTTGATATACATGTAATGTAAAGACTGGACCCACTATTAGCTGATCAGTCAGATTTTTATTTTCAAGCACCAAGCTGAAAGCGGCTATACAGAAATTTCAGTTTCGGTTATATAACATGAAACACTTGTACATGTCATCTTATATTTACAATTGACAGAGTTAAAAGTATCAAAGAAACCAAGATATCTATTTCGTTGCTTTTTATCGATAAACATGTTTCAAACAGTTTGACACTATAAAACATGTTTCAAACAGTTTGACACTATAATCCAATCAGTGATATACCAATTAACAGACCTGTCATATCATAAGTTACAGAGATAAGAGATTCTCCAAGTATCACAATCAGCAGGTTTCCAGTTATCCCTTAGACTGCTTAGTGCGACTCAAGGACCTGTTTCAGACAGTTTAGATAAAGATCAGACTGCACAGAACGGTCAGTCAGATCTTGGATGTACACTGTCCGATAAGGAGATATCTTTCCCCTGAAAATACCTTTGAAATAGCAAAATTTGGGTTTTTACTAGAGGCTTGCACGTTTTATTTTAGTTCTTTAGCGGGAAAAGAGTGAACCCTTAGCCAAAACACAATTTCTAGATCCTTCCAATTGAACGCTCCTGCATGCAACAATGTCGAAAGTGATACAAATAAACTTAGGTTTTTTGCCTGGTACGACACATTTTGGAAAAAGGTGATTATACTGGTAACCACCATTTTCTCCTTTACCCACAATGTTTTTTAAAAGCCCTCTTTTACAGGACCGTTAAAAGTCAGGATTGTGTGCAAAAGGGTTAAATACACTTCCGACCTTGAACAGTATGTCGACTCAACAGAATTAAAACAGTACTAGAAAGACTGATTGATTGATTGAATGGTGTTTTACGCCGCTTTTAACATTATTTCAGTCATATTCATGTATTTCCTGTGTTTCATAAGTACTAGGCTTGAGCTGTGAAGAGTCTTGCCCAAGGACACTCCTATGAAAAGGACGGCGGATCCAGTGAGACTCGAACCAGAGGCCTCCAGGTCACAAAACCTACACTTTACCACTTAGCCACGCAGGACCCCAGTATTGGAAAGATAATCCGATCAGTGTGATAAACAGTAGTGGAGAGACTTGATATACTACAATAATAGATTTTTCAAGTAGCACAACTTGTTTCCAGTTAAGCACACTTTCCACTTTCAAACAGTCTGCATACTTTACACAGTTGTTACAATACTGGCACAATGATAAAATTTACTAATTAGAATTAGTCAATGTCGACTTTCTCTTATCGTTGAAAGTTGTCTGAGAGTGAAAGTAAGACTTAAATCGCTACTGAATACCAATGTATAATCCCGATGCAGGTGGTAACATTGTATACCAGTGCTACTGTAAATTTTAAGTGTCACAACCAGCAGGTTTTTAGTTAACCCTTTACAATATCTAGACTCTTTCACATTCAAGGCTCCTGCACACAACAATCTCGAAAGTGATACATATAAACTGAAGCCCTTTGCCAGGGTACGACACATTGTGGAAGAAGGAGAATATGCTTGTAACTAGCATTTTCTTCTTTACCCACTATTATCGTCAGCTCATGAAACAAGATTTTTTTTAAAAAAATGTATCTTGTAACAAACTTATGCATTAAAACCTACTACTAATACGACTACTACTACTACTCCTATTACTATAACTAATGATGACGATGATGATGATTATGTTAATGCATTAGAAACCATTCAAAATCAGATTCATTTATCATTAATTAATCAACAAAACCTTGCTCTAACTTATTTTTCTCGTAAAATGGCTAAAATATTACATATAAAATATCTTACTTTCAAAAATATCAATCAGCTAATAATGCTACGTTATTTGCTTTAGGAAACACTTAAAATCATAGGTTCATTTTTATCAGCAATTCAGCAACGAAACACCTTATTCAACTTTCATTTCTCGAGAAATCAAATTAAAGAAATTAAAAACAAAATCCTCCTTGATATCAATAATATGATTATATAAATTCTAAAAAAAAGACATATAAATGCATAATAAAGTTTGAAAATATCATATCTTTATTTTTTCAGCAATTCAGCAGTTTTAGTGTATATCTGCTGATCAGCAGGTTGCTGAATTAAGCAGAAAATTCAGCGTTTTAAGGTGTCCCATTTATTTGCCTTTTACAAAAAATTTTGATTTGTGATATAAAAACTAAATAACTCCATATTAAGAGCATTAACAAACAATTTAATAAATATGACTCAGATTATGTGGTTTGTATTTGTAAAGGTTAGAAAAAATTCTAGAACAAAAAAAGAAAAGTAATACCGATGTCTTGTTTTCAAGCAATGTTTTCATGAGCCCTTTCACATAGGACTCATAAAACACAGGAATGATTGCGTGTTAAATGGCTAACAAAAGAAAAATCCTCAAAAATTCTCCCAATTTAACTTTGTATGACACAAATTCAAGGGTCAAATACAGGATATGTTTAGAAAAACCATAAGGCATTCCAAATACTGATTATATGTATCTGTAATAGTTCTGCTAAATAGCCCCCCAAGGCTAAGACTGAACCCGGAATCGTCAGGTCCCAAGTCGAACGGTCGACCACATTGCTACAAAAGTAGTATTGGTAGGTAGCGTAGGGACGCGGCCGATCCGCCGCGTCCCACGCTACCTACCCTGTAGAGCCCTAGGCTACCTACCCTACAGCGCCCATTTTGCCTACCCTGAGGGGAATTTGTCCCTATATCACTGAGTTGGACTTAGTTTTTTCTTCACCTATGGATGATTTCTCTCTAAAAGCCTGAGCACTGAGTTGGACTTAGACTTTTTTCTGAGTTTTTACTCTTTGGAGTGTAACTCTTCTGAAAGAAAAGAAGATTGACAATTTTGAAGAAAAGATAGAACTTTCGTGGTAAATGGTTAGTCCTGAAAAGGACTGTTGGGTTAACCCTGAAAAGGGGTGATTTGGAGGTTGTGTTTTTTAGGCACAACCTCCAACTTTTCTACAGGCTGGACAGCTGCTCGCTGTCCGCCTCTTTAATCTTTTCAGCTCCTGAGCGTCTAGCTCAAAGCGCAGTGAAAATGGCGGCTCATTATGGTTATCCCAACATTCGGTTGTTGGTACAATGAAGTTCTTCTTGCCTACTGCCTTTATCTTGGTTGATGCCTCTTTCTCCATTGCGCAAATGAAAATGGTGAATGTATGGAAAATATCGCCGGGTTTTATAGCTTTACAGGAGGATTGACCTGGTTGACTCATGACGTCATTTTCTCCTATTTTTCCCGCGTCGGCGTTTCATGCTGTTTTGGCTCTGAATTACTGTTGTCCAATCAGAATTATCGTTTTATTTCTAATGGTAAATGTTTTATTGTTGATCAATCCATAGTTTTGTTACATTTTTTTCTTGTTCTGGCCAGAAAAACTAGAGTTTGACTATCCTATGACTTTTTTGATTGTGATTCTTCTGACAATTTGAAAAGAAAGATGTTTCATTGAAGATGGTTAGCCCTGAAAAGGGCTGTTTTTGTGCAGAATACACTTTTTATCCTCCCCTCTTTCTTTCGATTGATCCCATTGTATCTAGCATTTGCATCAGATGCTCAATTTCATACCTGATATATCTGAAACGTTCTCTTTCTTCTAACCAGAAGAGCAATGAGAGAAAAAATGTCAATCCAAACATTGTGGGATACTGACTCAGCTTTACGATAGTTAATGGTGAATGAGAAAAAATAATCGGAGTTTAGTGTTTATATGTTTTATGTGCAACGGGACACTTTTTTAGGCTTTTGATTGTAAGTCTTTTGAGTTTTGACAATTTTGAAGAAAAGATAGAACTTTCGTGGTAAATGGTTAGCCCTGAAAAGGGCTGTTTTTAGAGAGGGATTCAACATGAAAATGATTATTCAGTATCAGTCGAATCGGTGTCTGACTCAGTCCTTTCAGCGATTTGCTCACGGAAAAGACTGTCTACCTGCTCACTTTTTGAAATAGCATACTGAAAATACATTTCAAGCGTGCCTTCAATGATCATTTCCTTCATCCGAAGGTTATAACAGAACGACCTGTTATTTGAAAGCTCCACCCTCTCGTAACGCTTTTTCACTTCAGCTAAGCGTTGTTGTAGTAAAATGATCTGTCTCTTTGCTCTTCTTAACTGTCGCTCAGCATCCATCCAAGTGAAACGCCTGTCGAGTGTTGGTCTTGAAGCCATTGTGAAAATGAGATGTATGGAAAATATATCGCAGATATTTATAGCTTTTCAGACGGATTGACTTACTTGACTCATGACGTCATTTTCTTCTATGTTTTTCCCGCGTCGGCGTTTTATGCTGTTTTGACTCTGAATTAATGTTGTCCAATCAGAATTACCGTTGTATTTCTAATGGTAAATGTTTATTGTTGGCCAGCCCGTAGTTTTGTTACATTTTTTCTTGTTCGGGTCAGAAAAACTAGAGTTTGACTATACTATGACTTTTTTAGTTTTGAGTCTTCTGACAATTTTGAAAGATAGAACTTTCGTGGTAAATGGTTAGTCCTGAAAAGGACTGTTTGGTTAGCCTTAAAAAGGGCTGTTTTTCGTCTCACGTTGTTCTCCACTTCTAATGACAACATCCGAAATTCGCCTGGCAAATAGGGCATGCTTCAACTCTTTTTCTGATTATCATTGTTCCACTTTGGAAAGTAATCTTCCTCCCAAATTTGACATCAACCAAAATAACATCAGTCGTTGTCTTTAGAAATAGCTGAACTAATCTTTCGCCGAGATCTTTGTATGGCTGTGTTATACGTTGTAGTTGGGTTTGTTCCTCCGCTCCTACGACATGAGTGTTTAGTAGCAATATCTGCTGACCGGCATTCAGATAGACTCGGAGAGCCTCGCGCAGTTGATAATTTATCTCCTCCATATTGATACTGCTTCCGATTATTGATACTGCTTCTGAACTGCTCAAGAACTGAGAGTAAAAATCGTGAATGTATGGAAATATCGCTGGGTTTTATACGTTTACAGGAGGATTGAAAATTTTTAAAGAGCTCGGACCTGACGGAAAGCACATACATTTTTTCCCATCCTACGTTTCATGCTAATATAGCAAAAAGTTATGACCCGATGTATGGGAAAAATGTAGACAGAACAAGTCTTTGGAAAAACAGAATGAAGAACTCTGTTGTTTTTTTAACTTTTTTATTGAACAGAACTGAACAATGAACATATTTACAATGAACATATTTTACAATGAACTGTAAAAAAGACAAAAAATGAAATATTCACAATGAACTGTTAACAAAAAGAAGATCATTTTTCACTGTTTGTGAGGATTGAGTCTCTGAAATTTTCTTGTATAGAATTCCGTAGTGTTGATTAAACCACAATGATACATCTCGATCGTTTCGATGGTGTCCCGTTGAGAGGAATTTCTGTTGAAGATATTTCTGTATATTGTATCCTCTAGCAACAGCATCCAATACAAAGATACAGTAAAGTCCGCAAACTTTACCCTGTAGACTCTGAAGAGTTTGTCGATTGTATCTCCACGTTGAAGAATGATTGTCTAAAAAGTTAATGATTTCTGGCTCAAGTGGTGGTAGTCCATACGGATCAAAGTATAGCACATTGTCATTATTATCAAATATCACTGCCACCCAGTGTTCTCCTGGTCTATTTGATCTCTCTGTATTCACAATGTAAGCTTTCACATGTTTGGGTTTTTGTCGAGGTAACTGGTCTTTTGCACAGACTTTCGCCTGTAGGTTTTTTATCCAGGTTCCGTGATCCAATATGTATTGAATTTCAGAAGTATACATCACGTTTTTTCTTAGTCACTTTCTTCCCAGGATTGTTTTACTTTGTCACACCAGTATTGTAAGCAGGACTCCGTGATTTCAGATAAAATGTTTTGTTTTATATTTTGCCATAATCTGTAGGCTTCCACATAGTCACTGTCATCGAGTTTCATCTCCATTAGTTCAGGATACCATTTTTCCATGATTTTGTATGGATTTAATTCCATCATAGCTTTTTCTATGAACATATCTGTATGTTCTTGTCTGTTCTTGAATAAACACAGATCGTGCTGTATTTGACTGGGGTGATCCACTTGACATCCGTAACACTGGTTGCGAACTTCACTGGCAATAAGATTTTTTATTTCTTCAATCATATGTTTTTCGAAGCTATTGTGAATGTCATTTTTCCGAGTAGAGATGCACTTAAAGTGTGATATTTCACTTTTTCTGCTTCTTCTCTCAGTGATATAGCAAATCTGAGTCCTTGCATTGTTTTTTTTTTTACTTCTCTTAGCTCTGAAAAGGGCTGTTTTTTCTGATGTAATTTTTCCGAAGTTAGTAATCTGTGATGATTTCTCTCAAACTGTTGATCTCGATCTGATTGTCAAATTCAGCAAAAACAATAACGTTGATCACTGCCGCCAAGGCTTGAGCGAATTGAAGCTCAATTCGAAGACTTCCAGTTTTTATAGGATGAAGTTGACCTTCTTCACTGCCTTGATCAGCTGTCAAATCGTAACCCCACAAACAGTATCCACCAGCATAATCTTCTTTGCCAATATCAAATGATTTATTGAGTCCGAAGGCTGAGACAGCCTGATACATTGACAAATATGATTTCAAATACAAGCCATTTTCAAAATTAGGCTCAAAGGGTCTGTTATGAATACTGTGACCATTACATGATATATCTATTTTTGACAGATTGGAATGTTGGAAGAAAAATGGATTGGTATCATAACCTCCATTATAACTAGCATTTGTTACCATTGCAATGAAAACACGTTTCGGAAGCTGTCCTTGAAACAAATGATCTTCAACTTTAGACTGAAGTCCATTGCCGATGGTAAAAGTCTTTACTTCTACTCTGCGGATAGGAATTTTCATGTTTTGCTGAGAAATAATTCGATTTAGATCATTCGCAACAACAGGCATCAATTCAACATTTCGCATATGCAGACTGACTGTTTCCAGTACAATTTTTGCAGCTGGTGCACCAGTACCTCCCGTAAGACAAAAGTTTGATGAGACTCTGTTTAATCTAAGTTTGATTTCAACTCCGTTAGGTAAATATTTTTCTTGCTGAAATAGATCAAGATGCAATCGTCCGAAAAGCTCTGCGGTTCTGCTTAGTGTGATTACACCGATTCTTTCTCGTAATCCTTCATTATTCCCATCATGGTTGAGTGCTCCGAATTGACCACTGGTGTCTTCGGCCCAAAGTACACCAGCTTTCAAAAACGTAGTCTTGCAGTCGGCATTATATGACAGAAGATTTTCGATATATGCTCTGTATGGATAGGTGTCTGAATTACTGTTGATTAGTTTATTATTTAGATACAAATCGACACTGCTAAACATACTGTGCATGAAATTGTTTACAGGGGCTACATTTGAACCGGCATCTAAATTGCTACCATCTGCTTTAACGATTTTGAATTTGATATACAAATACGATTGTGACAAATCTGTCCAATGTTCGGTTTGAGGTGGATGATGAATTCTATCGGTGAATTGTTTGTCAAAGATGATATTGGAAAATGTTCAATCCATTGACTTTCTTGCATCGTTGTCAATGTAGGTGGTACAGAAAGAACATTGAGTTCTGATTTACTACATTCGCAAGATCCGTTTTGCATCATTTTCGAAAAAGATTTTTCAAAAGATTTTTTTCTCAATCAAATATATCAAGAGGTCTTGGTCTAGTGTAATGATTTCTTTGTCTTTTATTAATAATCTTGCCTCTACGAGATCGAGAAGATAAATGACGTGACTTTTGTGATTTTCGTTTATTTATCCCAGGTATTAACTGTTGCGCTAAATTATGAACAGATTGTTTTCCCCGCGAGACTGCAACTTTTTTAGGGTTTTTACCACGTAAAAAGATATCTTCTGCTGCACGTATTCCTTGTTTGATTACTTTTTTTTTTATAGCATTAAAACCAGATTTGAGCAAGGGTTTAAGCAATGGAGTCACTGTTTTGAGCGCTGATCTAAATAGGGAACCTAATCCATACCCATACTGATGTTTTACGCCACGATAAACTGGTAGCATTTTTTGTCAATGTATCAGTTTAATTATTTCAAAATATCAAATATTTTTTATTTTTTCTGTCTGAAATGTAACTTGACGATTGTCTTACCAGTAATGAAATGAAACGAAATGCCAGAATCCCCTGTTATTTGAATGTGAATAGTATCGAAATCAGATTTCGAAACGGGGATATAATGCGGTAATGTAATTTCATGGTTGATATGTTGGGCTTCATAATTATTTTCAACAGATTCGGTTGGCTTGAACGGTAAAACACGAAGTATGGGAGCAAATGTATCACCCACTATAGTGTGTTCAGCAGTATCTGAATAAACAAACAGATGGTTGTAGCCAGCATCAATGTTAGGAGTGTATTTAAATGCATTTAAAATTCTTCTACCCGGATAAATCACCTCCTGTTGAAATTCTGGCGATCCTCCCAGTTTTAAAAACAGCGATGAATGGAATTTGATTCCGGTTTTTGTAATATTTCTGATTGCAAGTTTCGGACGTTTGGATGAGGTTGTATAGCTAATAGACATTAGCATTAAATGCTTTTGAAGGATACCCGATAGGTTATTTTGAATCAAATCATCGATCACCTCTATAATATGCTTTGGTGAAGTGTAACTACCCGGTGGAAAGGTAAATAGAATTGACCATTTTTCTGCTTTACCTTTATCGTCTCGCCTTAATACAGATATCTGCATTTTATCTCCTTTTACATCTACCGCTGATATTGCATTGTATAAACTGGTATCTGCAGTTATAATTTCGAACTTTGCTTCTTGTTCACTTGGATTTTGAAGTTAGACTTGTGGCTTGGAGGATACAGAATTAGTGAAAAGTGTTGGATTTAACTTGGGATATACATCTGTAAGTTGGAATGACTTTATTTTTTTATACAGGCTGCTCATATCTACTTGCAGGTTGAAACTATTGTTAATTTAAGTTTTAGGAACCAGAAATTTCATTCTTTTGTAGTCTAAACATTATTGTTAATTTTGAGGGACTTATTTTATTTCAACATTCTAGGATTAGAATTGACAAAATTTCATTCAAACTTAACTCCTACTGTACTCTTTTGTCTTTGTTCATTAATAAATATTGTTAATTGTTAAAGGCTTGTTGCTGGTTTTCTTTCTCGTTACGCTTGTCTCGTAACAAGGTGTCAACTTTGGGATTGTTCACTGGCTCACACATTCGGCGCCGAGTACTGATGCAGTTACCAGGATTTGGAAGCAGAATCGAGTAAATATGTTTAAAGCTTAAAGGTGTTACACCAATAAAATTACCAAATATAATTTATTTATTTATTTATTTACTGGTAGCTTGACCAGAAACATGAATCATGTTGTGAATTAGCTGTAACACTTGTGGTCCGAAGTACAATATCAGGAAAACGTTCCACAAATTTTACCTTAATGTGTAGTAGAAATAGTAGTTGCAGTAGTAGTGGTAGTAGTAGCAATAATCGGTAATAATAAGAATATATTACTATAATACTTGTGGTGATATATAATAATAATAATGATGATGATGGTGATGATAATAATAATACATGTAATATCTTAGAATCAAAGTTCGCCAAGCACAGCTTTGAGAGTGTGGATGAAAGTCAGACTGCATAATTTAAGTTAACGATCACTATATATAATACGACAAAGAAAGATGCGGTATGTCATAAATATGTATACTGGCCGAAACAAAGGAACTGAACGATTTAAAACGCCGCTTAATACCTGATAAGCAATTAGACTAAAATAAGTGAATGCATGACCGACATACAATATGGCAGTCGTTTTGCAGTTGGCCCTAAATTGTCGAATGAAATTGTTGAGATTTAAATGTTAAGTCAGATTAACTTAAGGCTATGTATGACTTTTAAGGCCGTTTTCTTTAAAGAGTTTTAATTCAATTGTATTACCGTTATAGTATTTTTGCCGAGCCCGGTACCTCAATTTCTTTCCGAGGATTGATGATAGTCATTGCGACAGGATTGATTCTTGTCTCACCGCTGACCATAGGTTCGTCGATGGCTGGCCCTTTGACATGCATTAACTAATAGCAAATAGTTTCTACCCAGGTAGCCCGCGCGGTACTTTTTGCAAATGTTTTAGATCCCCTTTTCACAGAGCATGGCTAATCCTTACCATGAAGGCGGATACAGTTAGCTTTTCCTCAGCAATCCAATCCAGCTCTCTTTTTTGGCCAGTGGCTAATTTATTAAATAAGCAAGTTGAGCCTAAATTGTTACGAGGTAACGGGCGAACTCTTTACTAAGCTAATATGAGTTATAACGCCCATGCACTTTCAGCTGCCGAAAACATTGTGGGCAAAGGAGCGATTTCTTGCTAAAAGCACTTACTCCTGCGACCACAAACTTTTTCGGATACTTAAGGAGGTATCCTCCTTTCCTTAAGAAATCCTGTTTTTAACATCTCTATAATATACTTTGATAGTTCCACAGGTGTCTGTGTGAGTATCGATGTGAGTCCTGTCTGTAAACTTTTACGAGGCTTTTGCATAAGCATAGAAGGATAAAAACAAGATATCCCAAAACATGTTTTTTTCAATTATGTTTAACTTTGCTCATTTTTTTTTTTTTTTTTTTAACCAACAAAATATTTTCTTATAACTCTGAAGAGTAAAGCTTTTAAGAACAATGATGGACAAGGAGAAAATGCTGGATATCCAGCATTTTCTTCTTTTCAAACTATGTTAAGTTTTCAATTTGGACAAGTGAAAAGTCGTGCTGCCTGGTAAAGGTATAACTTGTCTCTCCAACAAAAGAAACTTGCAGCGGACGTTTAAAAAAAAAAGTCACCATCCTATAAAAATTGGACAAGCAGCATAAATTGAAGACCTAATACATGAATAGAAGTGAAGACGATATAAGAACAAGAGGGCCTTGATGGCCCTGAGGTCGCTCACCTGAACCTTTTGACCAAACATGTCCAATTTCCAGTCTCTTCCGAGATATGACAAAGATTCTAAAAAAGCTTTCATACGATTGTGATTGAAAATTTGGCCTCTAGCGTATATAAAACTTTTTTCTGTAATTTGTCTCAGTGGCCTACCTTTTAGCCCAACATAGCAAATTTTGCAACGTGTTGGAGATATTATCAAAAGAAAGATTCTCACCACCTTTCATGACTATTTGATAATTAAATGTGGCCTCCAGAGTGAACACAAAGTTTTTTCAAGATTTGACCTGGCCACTTACTTTCTGACCCAATGTGACCATTTCCAATATCGTTTATTATCAAGGAAAAGATTCTGACTAATTTTCATAAGTATTGGACAGAGAATATAGCCTCTTGAACGTACACAAGATATTTCAAAGATTTTACCCGGTGACCTATTTTTGACCTGATGTAAGCCATTTTCAATTTCATTTGAGATATCATCAAGAAAGACATTGTGACCAACTTTCATGAGCATTGGAATGAAATTGTAGACTTTAGAGCGTAAAACAGGTTTTTTTTAAAGATTTGACCCAGTGATCTAGTTTTTTACCTAACGTGACCCATCTTCAAACTCGTCTAAGATATTATAAAGGCATACTTTCTGACCAAATTCCAAGAGTATATGACTGAAAATGTGGCCTTTAGAGCATACACAAGATTTTTCAAAGATCTGACCCTGTGACCTAGTTTTTCAACCAACATAACCCATTTTCAAACTCGTTTCAGATAACATATAGACAATCATTCTGATGTACATTCATGCCTATTTGACCTAAAATGTGGCCTCTAGAGGGTATAAAGGTTTTGTTTTTTTTTTTTTTGTTTTTGTTTTTTGTTGTTTTTTTTTTTTAATTTTACCTAGTGACCTTGTTTTCTACCCAATGTGACCTATTTTCGAACTTGTCCAAGATATCATCAAGACAAAGATTCTGATTAAGTTTCAAGAGTATTGTGCTGAAAATATGGCCGTTAGAGCGTACACAAGGTTTTTCTTAGATTTGACCTAGTGACCTAGTTTATGACCTGACATGACCCATTTTCGAACTCGTCTGAGATATTATCAAGACAATTATTCTGACCAACTTTCAAGAGCATTGGATTGAAAATGTGGCCTCTAGAGTGTACACAAAGTTTTTCTTTGACCTAGTGACCTAGTTTTTGACCCGACATGACCCATTTTGGAACTTGTCTGAGATATTATCAGGACAAACATGCTGACCAACTTCTAAAAGCATTGGAATGAAAATGTGGCCTCCAGAGTGTACACAATGTTTCCCTAAGATTTGAACTAGTGACCTAGTTTTTGATCCAACATGACCCACTTTCGATCTCTTCCGAGATATCATCAAGATAAACATTCTGACCAAGTTTCATTAGTAACGGACGAAAAATGTGGCCTCTAGAGCGTACACAAGCCGAAAGTTGACGACGCACAACGGACGACGGACGCCGGACGCCGGACACAGCACGAGCACAAAAGCTCACCTTGAGCACTTTGTTTTCAGGTGAGCTAAAAGAAGAGAGCAATTTCTGCCAGTGCCACATTGTTTTCAAAAGTTGTTCACTGTAAGACGAAAATAGTAATCTCTATGCGGGCGATAATTTGTCAACTTTATATGGGACAGGGATCGAATTTCAGCAGATTTAACAGTAGCTATTGTGACCGTCGATGAGGTACAGTAGTTCTATTTGAAATCAAGTTTTAACACGATACTCGCCACAAATCTATCATGTGCCCCGACAAAAACAGTCCATTATAAAATTCGCTACTATGAAAGACCAGTAATGCCTTTAACTTATACCATATCGTCTATATCACGAGTCCAGTTGTTCCTACTTTTCTTAATCTTTATGTAATTGTGAGTCCTGGATCGTGGTTTTACTGGGTCGTTTTTGAATGTCAAAATACCACGAAGTAACGTCCTTCTGGTTGACAACGATTTTGAATCAATTAATGAACCATGCAGTTGCAAAATGCAGTTTAATGCTTCTTCACGATGAATTATGCTAAGCAAGTCATCACGTATCTATGGAGCCATACAACTCATCTCTATTGGAACTGGCTGAATCCTGAGGTAGAACAGTCCTTGCACATCGAGAAAATTAATCAAAAGCAAAAGGTTTCGACCCAGGTCAGCCCATGTGGCACTTTTTGTCAATGCCCTAAGCCCTGTTTTCACGGGGCATAGCTCATTTATCTTTTCCGATTCCAGTATACCATTTATGTTTAGGTATAAAGTCCTTTTCCAGCATTGCTTTCACAGGATAAGGGATTGCACTTACTTTTAACACGATACCATGATGCAATGACATGTTAAAAAGGGGCGGAACCTTGATACTAAATATCAACATAATAACATCGTCAACTTGCAAGTTGACAAGATACAGAGAGAAATTGACGTCACAATTTCATGTTATAGACATCTTGGCATGTTCTTGCAACAGAACGCCTTTTAACAAGATCACATTACCGTTGGGCAAGATAACATGGGTAGTAAAGAAGCTAACACGACACTTAAAGAAGGCAACACGACCTATTGTCAAATTTACGTGCTACGCAGGTCAGTTAACTCTGTGTGTTAAGCCATTGTCACATTTACGGTCATGAATGTAGTCTGCCGTAGTGTTACTTCTGTCAACTAGGTTGAAGCACCTCCGAAGCAGGTTCAAAATTGGCAAAAGGGGAACCATAGAAAGTCTTAGTAGGTTGAAGGATATGTGCGTGTAAGTACGGTCAACTACATTCAACTGGGAGCAAAGTGGATAGGGTTAAATAGGGTCTCACCACGTCTAACAACGAGTAACTACTGAAGTATAAAGTACGTCCTAAGTACGCGCAACTACGTTTAGTAAGTGCCAACTGCTTTAAGCTACGGTAAAACGTTGTCTACTGCATTAAGAAGATAACATGAACCACAGCATCATAAGACATTTATGACATTAGCTATAATTCGCCATTTCGGTAAAGGTAAAGCACTTCACAACGTATTTTATGACGATAAAAATCCGGTAAAGCACCTCAAGATATACTGATTACACATCAAGGAAGTTTTAAAATAGCACAGTACATAAAAGGTACTTCGCCACTTTAAATCACGATGCATGCCTATGACGCGAGTATATGGCATTTCTGCCGTTCCATAATAGACAATGACGCCGTCGATACGTGATCAGGCATATGATCTGTGATCACGCACAGTGGTCATGCTCAAGGTCTTTTAGCCCTGTGCGTAGGTCCACATTCACATAGTTCTCGCCCAGATTGGAAAAAGGACGTATATATCAACAAAGGTAGGACAGTGACATTTTTACACATTTTGTTTATGTTTTTCGACACATGATTTCTTAAGTAGATTTATTAAGTTAAAAATTTTACACATTATTTTGATGACAGTCTCAACCCGCTATTTAAGATGCTAAAAAAAGAAAAAGAGACTCTTGAATCATTCAATTGGAAATGCGTTTTGACTTGTCGCTCTTTCAACGTCACTGAATATCTCACAAAATAATTGAAACTGTAGGTCGAAGATCAGACTGCTCGTTCTATAATGTTGGCAGCAACACAACAGGTTGTAAACTGAAGCCGACGTAGGCCTACTTTTACGCTTTGAATAGGTTTCATGAGTAACTAACTGAAAATGTAGCCTCTAGAATGCACACAATGTAAATGTTGACGCCTGGACAACGGACGACGGACACGGCTCGATCACAAAAGCTCACCTTTGTGCTCAGGTGAGCTAAAATGGATCGAATTGCAGCAGTAGCTGTGCTCCAGCTTGCGGTTATGAACAATAGATTGAACGGGTTTGGTGTTGCTTTTGTTTCGATGCAATGCATTTTCGCTACGATACTGCTGCGTTCACGAATTTTACTGCGCTGTTGCCGTTCCTGTTACGATTCACGGCGCTTTTACCAAAATTTCCAAACAAAACCGACTCGCCGCTCAGTGGAATGGAGGTTTTAAAGTGCTGATAATGAAGTTTCCGATATGCTTCTACTACGCTCACGGCTTTTCTACTACGCTGTTGCCGTTCCTGCTACGATTCACGGCGTTTCGACCAAAAATTCGAAGCGAAGTGGAATCGCCGTCCAGTGGAATGGGGGCTTTAGTTTATTTCAAATGTAGTTTGCAGTAGTGTTAAGTACTACGGTTATCTAGGTTGAAGTACGTTCAAAGCAGGTTCAAAATTAGCAAAAGGGGAAACATAAAAAGTCGTAAACCATGGTCACATTTACGGTCATGCACGTAGTTGTCCGTAGTTCATTTCAAACGTAGTCTTCCACAGTGTTAACTACGATCAAATAAGTTAAAGTACGTTCAAAGTAGGTTCACAAATTGGCAAAAAGGGGAAATATAGAAAGTCTAAGTAGGTTGAACTACGTGTAAGTACTGTCAACTACATTCAACTGCGTGCAAAGTGGCTAGGGTTAACCAGGGTATTACCACGTCTAACTACGATTAATTACGTCAAACTACGTATAAACTACGTCCTAAGTACGCAAAACTATGATAAATTAAGGATTTCACACACTAATAGACACAAGAAAAGATTGCACAAAGCTTTACATTTTCAAAATTTACATACAAATACACACCTTTTCTGAAAAAATGAGGGAGATTGACCATGGTTTAAGAAATTTATGATGAATTAAATATTTATCATACCGATATGAATAATTGGCATTTTGACGCAAAGAGCATTAATCACAAAATAAGCAAAAAATCATGAATTTTTCAAGTAATATATACATTTTATACATTAAATAAACACTTATTGGTTTTACTTCTATTAAATAGTACATATCACATTACATCTTTACAATAATATTGAAAAATACACAAAAAAAGGAGTGGATATCAATGAAATTCCCTATAAAAATAGATTATAGGTTTTCAGGTTGTCATGGTTACAAAGTAAATTTCCAGGGCAGTGTTTGAGGGGCATAACTAATCTACACTAAAAAACAACCAGCATGGCTGTAGAAACTAAATATGTAAATATTTGAGAATTTCACCATCAATAACGGGAGAAATTAACCAAGCAAAAATGACTGTGGTTATACAAAACATGCAAAAATCAGGTTTATTCTCAATTTGCTTATAGTGCATACACCATCAGTCACCAGAGAAGTAGTTAAACTGATGCTTGAAATACAATTCAAGTACAAATGTCCAAATTACAAATGAATCAACCTTATTTACCCCTAGGTACTATCTGACTATAGAGTTGAGGCTCTACATAACCATGAACAATAACCCTTATCGTGCTTATGGCAACCTATTCATGTGCTTCGCAAACAGCATAAACCAGATCACCCTGCACATTCCTGCAGTCTGATCATGATCTGCATTGTTCATCATCACTTAATGTATAATCAAATATGTACTGATCAGTATAAAGATGAGTCCATTACCATTACCTTGCAGGATAAGGATTAACCCATTACCAGCCGACAAAATTTTAGACTGGTTCAATTTGAAATAAGTTGCAAATGACAAATCATGTGATAGTTATTTGAAAAATAAGTATATTTTGGGTAGAAAACATTGTGGGAAAGGGTGAAATTGCTTGTTATAGGCAGTTCTCCTTTTCCCACAATGTTTTCTTTGAATCTATACATCAGGGTCGTGAAAAACCTTGAGTGTATGCAAAAGAGTTAAGAAATTCTTTATCACTGTACATAAGTGATGTGTCAATCTAAAATCACTTTGCATTTTCCAAATCTAGTTATTAATTTGAAAATCAATATTTCTGACAAGTGGTCCTTAGGTAAACATGGAAGATATGTTGCAGTAGATTGAATTCATAGACCATCAAACCTTGAAAATTTGTAGACAATGGATAGTTTCAAAACATCCTCCTATACCAAATTTTCTATAATTTTTTTTTGTACTCACTTTTCAAAAAATGTAATTTTTTTTTACTCTTTTAGATTGAAAATATACTTTTAAACACATAAATAAAGTTTACCTAAAAGTACAAGAACATTGTGGGAAAAGGAGAAATTGCTCATCATAAAAAAAATCTCCATTTCCAACAAAGATATAAAAACTCTTCTATGGATAGTTCAGGTAATTTGTAGGATAAATCTCCAAACCTGTCATTAGGAACTATAAAGATTCTTCTGCATATATACACATATGTGTGTGAGAGTAATTGATGTTCTACAACTGAATACATTGATGGCTTAGTTGTTGGAAAACTTTTGAATGATAAAATTATTTTCTTTGGAAATACTCCACAAGTTTTGGAATGACCGTTTCCAAAATTCTCTTTACACCTGTCACTCTTGGTTGACCTTCAGAATTTTTTGCAATAAACACATTCATAAGACCATCTTCTCCGTCACGGTCAAAAATCATTTGTAAATGTCGCAAGTTTAGTCCTGAACCAGCAATGTTTTCAGCAGTGGCACGCTTACAGACACCAGAACCAACTAAAACATTCAATGAAGGAATGTTCTTCAAATTTTCCTTATTGAAATTAACAGATTGAAACTGAATGAAAATTGCAAAAAATCTGAAGAGGAATTACAAACATACAACACAAGATCACTGAGGGATTGAACATCTTCAAGAGCATCATGAGCTTTATATGTTTTGTTGAGCACATGTTTGACTAAATCCTCCTGTTTGTAAGAAGACAAATTTGGACATTTTAAACATTGGTAAGGTGTCCACACATCCAGTTACACATCTAAAAAATCTATCTTGCAAATTTACATTCTGTAATGCTTCACACAATACACGGAAGTCAAAACGTCTGCCATTATGAGCAAAAAGAATAACATTACTGAACTTTTCCAACCAACTCATAAATTTGTCCAGTGCTTCACATGACGATATTGCAGAAACTTCTGTTCCAAGATGGTACATTTTTCCACTGGATACAGTTAGTCCAGTAACTTGTTGGGCAAAACATGATATTGGCTGATCTGGTAGAATATACTGATTGAAAAATTGTCTAGTGCTGGAATGACATGCAGCTATCTGGGTTATGTCTGGAAAACAGTCCCCACGTACTGAAACACAGCCAAAAAATAATATAAAACTTTAAGCTAATATGTACTTTTGACTGATAATCTTGTGAATATTATTTCAGTTATATTACTGCATCAGTTCACCTATTTATGCTCCACTGATCCTTGCCAGTACTCTCAGTCACTTTTAATAGTCCCCTTCCTAACCCTGAAAATACCATTTTATAAATAATAATCATTACCCGACTCCAACTCACAACCTTCCACTTGATGCCATTTTGTCAAAGCGAAAATTCCTCTACCCACCAAGCCATTAATAATACTTTTTCCTGTGACCTCTAATGGTGGCAGTGTCATTCTTCAATGAATGGCTTACAGTAAGGTCACAATTTGAAAAGCTCATCAAACGCTATTGCACAGAAAAAAATACTTTTCAAAAGATTCGATTATGAGAAAGAAAATATAAAATAGTAATGAGCAGCATTTACATAACCAAATCAATAGTTTCCAAGTCAAAAGTAATGATGGTTGGTTGAGCGTCATGAAGCTGCACTGGATGAAATGTGCCTCTAGGTAAAGGATCTGGAATCTGCTCAATGTCCACAGTCTTGTTATGTCCAATACCTGAAACCGTATGAATATTCTGTTGTTTTATATTGACCTAAATGATGTTGTTTTTGTTTTGTTTGTTTGTGCGAGGTTCAACACCACTATTAACATCTTTTGACACATGCTTTCCTGAGTTTCTAGCACCATTTCTAACGCAACATTCTTTCCAAGCCATTGACTGCTTTCTCACATACAAAAAAAGTGAGCGCCCAATCAGTTTAAATCTTTACCAGACAACAAATTTTGGACTCTCTCAATTTGAAAAAGATTGCAGATAATAATTTCAAATATCATAAAAATGGATGAAATACCTATAACAGTGTAAGAAAACATTGTGGAAAAAGAGAAATTGCTTCTTAGGAGCAATTTCTCTTTTCCGCACAATGTTGTCAAAGGTCATTTATGGCAGAGGCATGAGAACAAGGGATTATCTGTTAAAGGGTTATTGATCCACATACAGTATTTAAATGCTTTAGGATGTATTACTATGCTACCTACCAGCCCCCATAGCTCAGTCGGTAGAGCGTAGGACTTGTAAACATGAAGTTTCTGGTCACTACAGGTTGTGGGTTCAAGTCCCGGGCTGGTCAGCTAAAATTGCGGAGGTCCCGTGTGACGGTGCTATACACCGAGCGCGTTAAAGAACCAGGCGTAACTTAGGATGGGTTTCGTCCTGTATCCTGCACTATCACCGTAACAAAACTAATCGCCTTCAGGGGGCATGGCCCATATGGGCAACCAGTGGTTACGGTAAATAAACGCAAATTCAATCAAAATATGCTACCTAATGTACTAGACAAAGAATCCTGAAGAAGTGCTTTATGTACAAATCATCAATAGGCTAATGTTTCAATACTTTTAGTTACCTGACTGATATGACTGTCCTTTTAAAACTTCATTAGCTCCCTGAGATATTGCTCGCTCCATTTTTAATTCCAGCCGTCTGCGTTTTGTGGATGGCAGTTGTGACCATTCTAGAATACGTTTGCGCTGTTTGGCACACTTTTCTGCATACTTTTCTGTGAAAACTCCAGGTGACAGCCCGGCTTCTTTATTGACCTAAAAAGTAAAACCAGAGCTATAAGCAAATGAAATTTAAACAATTTACATAAAAATATAAAATGGGAATATAAATCTTATACAGGAGTTAAAAATAAACCAAATACTTTATCACTTCATCTGTTGTCTTTAACATTAAATTTGTTTTTCTAGATAAGCAAAAACAGGAATGCTTCCATAATTATACTCAGAAATTATATTCGGTTGGTGGTCAGTCACGATTTCAGTCAATTTTCGTAAGCTAGTTTTACTGTTTTATCCTCAAAATATGTAGGTATATAATAAATGGAATACTGGTTATGGGTTACACAAGTAAAACATGTTTTCACCAGAAATATCATCACAAACATTTTAAGTCATAATGTTTGACCTTCTTGGTACTGATTAATTTCTTTTTGCATACTCTGAACTCTGTCAACTATTTTCAAAATGTATCCATTGCTACTTGGTGATATAAAAAATTCAGATATGCAGAGAATATGTCAGATAGGAAATAAACAGACAGAACCAGATAATATAATGGGTCTGCCAAATAATTACATACTGTCACTTATCCTCAGATTTATTGTCTCAACATGTATAAAATGCTATTAAAATAGTACAAAATGGTACTAGTACATAGTGGTCATATACAAAATGTTTTGTGTAGCTTTGTTGTGAGCTAGTGAAGTAGGTCATCATCCTCATGATCAAGAGGTCCCAGGTTTGATCCACAGAAGCAGGTGTCAACCTTGCTCTGGGGCTTTGAATGAATAACATATATGTGAAATTTCATGAAATTTTGACCAAAAATTTGGGAGATATTAGAGAAAACCCAAATTTTACATGAAGTCCCCTTTTTCCATGATGCAGCCTCAAATTGAAATTGTAAAATCGTAAATTGGCGCAACATTCCAAGGAGTACATGCATGAAATTTCATCAAGTTTGGTCTTGGGATGTGGAGAAATCATGACAGACAGATGGACGGACGGAGGGACAGACAGACAAAGCAGGTACTATATACTCGCCCTTCGGGCAGCAAGTATTAAAACTTACCAGTTCCAAGCTTGGTACTTGCAGCAAAACACGGCATTCCTCTAGCTTTTACCCTGTGTGTTTTCCCGTACGCTACACAGTTTATGTATCCAGAGTCACTGTACATGCACTGGGCGTATAAATAGCCACTCAGCCCCTTTTTTAACTCTCCAACAACATTGTAAATGGTAAGAGGTACAGGTCCGAGACGACAACGCTTACACGCAAGCAAGTTATTTAACAAAACACCAAGTTCTACAACACGGCGGCCTGTTTTCCACCCATCACTGCCCCTATAAACTTCTGTTCTGATTTCTGCATCTTGAACAGCTTCACCGTAGCTATGGTCGTGCAAGACTTGCCTCAGTGATGTAGATTTTCCTCTCTTTGATGATTTATTCCTCTTACAGAACTTGCCAGCCTTATCCCAGAGGCGATTGGTCGCCATTTTTACATAGCAACGTAATCTCTAACCAGAAGTCGATCGGTGGATATTTATCTTTTTGGGTTTGTTTCACTGGTATTTTCGAAAATTAAGTCATATCATACTATGTTAATTTATTAGGAATAGGTAGCATAGTACGATTACTGTTTATATAAAAGATAAAAGACGAGTGTAAATGGAGATTAAAAAATCACGTCATAGGCCGAGTATGGCCTGAGATGGTACGGCGAACAATGCCGAACGTTGCGGAAAATGTCGACATTTGCCGACATTTCGGGTAAGGACGTAACGTTCATTAGTGTGTGAAATCCTTAAGGTCAACTACGTAAAACGGTATGGTAAAACGTTGCAGTCATTGTTTTTTAACCACTGTCACATCTTACTCAGTTGACTGTAGGCGGGCATTACCGGAGTTGGCCGTATTTGAACGAATTAAACACAATACGATAACTACAGTAAACAAAACTATGGTCACAGTAGGGTCACAACATTTTAGTTAACCGTAACCAATTTTTGAACATGTTAATGTTGAACATGTGCGCTTACTACAGATAAATCGTAAGTTCAAACCAAGTTTATTATTACGTTGAACAACGGTTATCTAAGTGTAACTGCGCTCAACTACGTTTAAAACTTTCAACTACGGCCGTCTACGGTCATTCCCCACTACATATGTTAAGATATTTTACACCTACGCGTGTCCATCTTAAAGAAATGACACACAGTTGCATGGTAAAATTCACATTAAGCGTTAACTAACTAACTAACTAACTAAATAAATAAATAAATAAATAAATTTATTTATTTATTTATTTATTTATTTATTCGTTCATTTTTTATTAATATGTCATTTTCAGCATGGCGACTAGCATGGGAACTTCAGTATCGGACACATCTGCTGAAATACCATTTTGTGATGCTTGTCGCAAGATTGATCACAAGGATACAGAAGCTCATTACTTATGTGAAATCTGCAACCATTACCTATGCGATAGATGCTTAGAACACCATAGCAGAACGCTGGAAACTCGAGGTCACAAAGTTGTTCAACCACGTGATGTCAAGTACGAAGAATCAGATTTTCAAGTAAGCGGATGTCTAACTAATACCAGACCCATCACAGAATCAGAGGATGCGAGCTCAGATATATCGGAAAGTGAAGAAAACCCGGTGTTAACGGAAGAAAAATCTAGACATGTCTATAGGGAGGCTACTTTTTTAAGGGGACTGGACGTATCGTCACAGAATGACCATGTTGCATGTGCGATTAATGGTATAGCTTTTTTTCTTGACAAAATTATTGTAACAGATACGGACAACACCAAATTAAAAGTATTCAGCAGTTCATATGATTTTTTGTTTGAACACAAATGTGACCTAAGACCGTTCGACATTGACAAGGTGGACGAAAGGAGCGTTTTGGTATCCTTTCCGCATGGTAACTTGACACTTTATTCTGTTGGTAATGACGATTTAAAAGAACAGAAAATCATTAAAAATGCTGTAAGGTGTTTTGGTGTTTGTTTTTATGATGAAAAGATTTACTGTGTGGTCAAAGGCGAATTTGATTCAAAGACAGTTTCTGAGATTGATGTGTACACACTTGACGGGACATTAAGAAAAAAAATTGAGTTTTTGTCTGATGGTGGGATAGATTTTAGCAATCTCCTGTACATTACGGTCAATAAAAATACCGGTATCTTATACGCGACTGACTGGGATAATGGTATAGTTGCTCTGACTACCAAAGGAGAGGTTCTTACTCAAATGTCGCCGACAGAGATGGAACACCCAACGGGAATCGCGACCGATGACAATGGTCAGATTTATGTGTGTGGATGTGCTTCTTTCAACCTTCTACAAATTTCAGCAGATGGACAGAAAACCATAGAAATCTTGTCCCGTAACATAAGATGCCGAATGGTACAGTGTGTAGAAGTCTATGGAAGCAAACTTTTTCTGGCTTGTCGTGGAAGTAGTAATATTTCAATATACGAACTTTCGTGAGCCTGCTTTTACAGGCAAATTTAGGTAACTTATTCGTGTAAATAAAACATGCTAAGTATCAAAACAACTTACGTAAAACTGACACATCATTGCCAAATTAATGAAATTTTAATTCAAGAGCTATCCTGTTTCACCTGTAACACGAGTAGGAAACTTCATAATCGGAGCTTATGACTCTGATAAGAAAATGTTGTGTAGGTCTTCCGGCTCCGAAGGTATTAGCGAAAAACAACTGAAGAAACAGATACTAGTAGGTTTGTCATTCTTTTTATTATTGTGTTCTTGTCTTGGAATTTGAAGAAAAGAAAATGCTTTTATCTTTTAACATGTTTTCTACACTATCGAAAATTGTAACAATTTTACAATGTTGTCTGAATTACAAGTATTTCGGCCGTGTGTTGATCATAGCAGAATAATACGTCAAGACCATAATAATTCAGGCTGATCCTGCCATTGAATTAGCATATTAAAGAAAATGTTCTTATTGTTGGGCTTTGACTTTACCATTCATTGAATGCAGGAACTGACAGGAAACTACACAAAATGGACGTAAGTAAACAAACAAAGACTCGAATTATGTGGATCGGCTCCGAAAATATGGACTGATTCCGATAAAACAATATAATTATGTCGTCTGTGTATTTATCCTTCGTCTGACGCGAACTCCTGTTTTAAACGTTATTTAAGTTGCTCGCTACACTTTTCAGACTTTATCGATCAAAACTTATTTTTTACGAGATCTATGAATTCTGCAGAATGTATGCATTGATAGTAGAATTTTATCGTAAAGTTTTATAATTGTACTCGTTATGTAAATCGTCTTTTGATCGGCCGCAAATCGGGTCATGTGACGAAGAAACCGTCATACCATTTTTCGATGAACAAAATGTGTCTACTTTTGGTTTTTCCAAGTTGTTGTGTATTATCTAATTTTAGATTTTATGCAAGCTCCTTATGTGCTACATGTATATTTAGATTCCCATCGCTGAATCACTCCAATGCTGAAAGATTGATTTCTTTTGCTTATAAAAAAAAGAAAAAAACTTTAAAATAATACAGTAAATTCTTGGTAGTTCCTAGCGCATGGGACCGGAGTCTTATTCGAACTAAACGTAGTATGAACCAAAAAGTGTAACTAATCGGGTATTTTCAGTGCCGTTTACAGAAATAGACTATAGGACTTACTTAGCATGTCTAGCAGTACCCTCAACTGGTACCCATTAGAATGGTAGCTTTGCGGATCGTTGGTTCACGGAGTTATGATCCGATCGAGAAAAAATGCCAAAATTGTATTAAAGTATCGATCTCTATAGAATCGATTACAAAATCA
The DNA here is from genome assembly GCA_946811185.2 of Hippopus hippopus. NCBI lineage: Eukaryota > Metazoa > Mollusca > Bivalvia > Cardiida > Cardiidae > Hippopus > Hippopus hippopus. The sequence continues at coordinate 132,897 of OX328099.1, read as the reverse complement.
TTTTTAAATCCAATGGTTTATTAAATAATAACAGCATTCAATTCCATTCAAACGGTTGAAAGAAAACAGACCTTGAGCTACGTCACTATCCCGTGGCCACTTTAAAATTTAATCATGTGACTTTGCTGGGTTCGTCAAAAAACAATTATAACGTGATACATTTGGCGCCAATTTGCAGTCACATGGTTTGAAAATATTGCCACGTGATCTAGCAAATGACCTAAATACGTCATCTTCAGTTTGTTAATAAAAGCACCATTATCTTCCGCTAGATGGCATTCTATAAATACACATCTATCTGATTTGAGCATTCTGGGTACAAAACTGGACCACTTTTCAAAACGACAACCTTACTTTGAATTTCAAAATAAGATAAACGTTTACTCAATAAAACGCTCCCTAGTGCGATTGATTAACCTATGATCAGCTAGAATGTAACCTATGCACCGGCAATTTATTAAAACAGCTACTACAGGCTTGGGTAACAGCTTCGGTATATAAGCCCTACTTTTCAGAAGTATATGGGATGGGTGATGTGCCATAGCAGACAGGTCGAATCTTCGAAGAACATGACATGCGCAAACAACGGTAAAAGTGCGTGTTAAATAGGATTCTAGGAGGTGGGGTAAATAGTGTAAAGTAAGAAGGTGCTAATTATATCGTTTTCGCTTCCGGAATATTTCTTTCCATTCAAAACTTGTATTCTGGAGATAAAAGGTGATTTAGGAGAGATATCCGAGTCAAATTATTAAAAATGAAAATTTAGGCCAAACAAACCGCTAGACAGTGCCGATGCTTAGCATGACAAAAAAATCCCTTGTTTCTGCGTTTGTTGAATTCCTTCGGAGTGATTTCCCTTTTGGAAATCAAAACACTCAGAGCGCTTCAGACCGTTATAATGGTTTATCCCATGTCGGATATTTTAAGGAATTTCGGAGTTGTTAATTGTTATTTTAATCGATTAATTGACGTTACAAACAAATTGGTTGGTTGCAACTTTTCACACCTTCGTAAGTTTGCAAGCGGATAAATTGGCATACGAACTACAGGTATGAATCTGTGTTCGAATAATACTTTAGGGACATGAAATATACAACGACCTACGAACCACCGACGTTCGAAGAATCCGGAGGAATTTAACAATGATAAAGAAGGATAAATATCGGGACCGAAGATAGCATACAAACTAACACATAGCTGCGGACTAGCGACGTGCGAACAAATGAGATTCCACTGTAATGATAATAATAATAATAACTGCCGAATAAACATGAACAAATTGATGAATATTTATTATCTTCATTTGCACCCTAAACATAAAAAATGCACCTAGCCAAAAGTGAGTCAAGTATTTAAATGGTTGACGTCATTAGTTACATCATTCAATACGTCAGTGGTCGATTTACATGAAACCCCGGTCATTGACTTTAATACATGGATCCGTGGTGATAAGATGAACCGACTTCCTTGGTTACTGTTGCCAAGGGCTCCCAAACAACCACAGTAAATACATATACAGTATAGCAGATAGACTACTTAAATCGTACTGTCATGACTGTTTCTCTCAATAAAATTCCGAAAAAATATTTTTATCGTATGTTTCTGCCGATGATGAATTCTCGGTAAGTAATTTAAAGATGCTTGAACTAATTTACACAAGGATATGTACAAAAAGGGTGAATTACGGGGGCTACGAACAATGTAACAGATCTACTTGTTTTACCAAAGTTTTGAGCTTCAATGAGAAAGAATAAAACACATCAACAAAACTCGTTTTGCCTCAGAATAATAGATTTAAAGATACTTATTGTTTTCGTAAGGCTAGTAAAGTCATCTCAACATCATACCCAATTAAATAACACTGAATTACAAGCATTTCGAAAAAAAAATATAGATTGTCTGATTCATGTTTGAGTAAAGATAATTACTGGTAACTCTTTACTGCACAATCCTGACTTTTAACAAGCCTGCAGTAGAGAGCCCTGAAATCATTGCTGGAGGGGAAGAAAATATTGGTAACCAGGGTTATTTTTTCTCCCCATTTCCAAAAATGTGTTTTACAGGCAAATATATGAGTGAACTAGATATAGATTTCAGTTATCTAGACATCTAAAGCACAGTGTGTGAGATCGTACAAGTTGATTTTTTCCCACTACCTTTTTTTTTTTATACATAATGATGTATAATATTAGTAGATGAACGTATACTATTGATTTGTTTCACACTAGAACCTCAACTGTCAAGTGCAGAATGTGCAGTCTGACCACAAGATCTACACAGCCTAGTATATAGTGATTCCCCTCCCCCCTCCCCCCTGCCAATAAGTTTGACATAGCAACAGTTTAACTTTTTTTTTAAGATCAGTCTGCAAGTATCAATCAACTTATCTAATCCTTTACCAAATGATTCCGGGTTTCCAAAACCCTGGAAGAAGGTTTCAGAAGGTGTTGTGAGAAAAGGAGAGGATACTGGTAACTGGCATTTTCTCCTTTTTACACAATTTTCTCGACCCTAACGGAGGGCTCAAACTCATATTTGAGTCATCTTGAATTAGTTATCTCCAGTTTGTTTTCTTTATTATTATTTTGAAAGAGTCTAAAAGCTGTCATTTGGGAAAGGGATAACTTGTTAAGGGTTAACTAGATGCCTTCAAGTGCCTAGCGCATAGAGGCTGACCTTTGCCAATGCTTCATTTGTATTTTGTATTCATCATGTAAATTCTTATTTGTAAATACTTATGTGTCGCAATGTACATGTGTATTCTTTATTGAACATGTAGATATTTATTTGTAAATACTTATTTGTCTTGCTGTATTTTGTATTGATCGTGTAAATATTTCTTTATAAATACTTATCTATCTCCCTTTTGCAATCAAACACATGTCTGTAAGAGTCAAGTATATAACTGTTATTTATTACTGTCTTCTGCAAGCCAGAGTGTATAGACAAGCTGATCCTTGCCTCCACAGGAAAGTTGTAAATTAGTTTAGAGTTATTCATAATACATGTACCTTATCACTTATTTTACCTTGACTTAAGAAGCCTGAGTAGAGTTTTGGTTGATAAAGAAAGCCTCTGAAAGCTTTGCGGCAAAAGGAGAAAATGATGATGGCCAGTATTTTCTCCTTTTTCCACAATGTTTTCTACGTCTCACTGTCCCACAGTCAGGACTCATCCTTATGGCCACATTTGATCTCCTGTCTCGCAAATAGCTTTCAATTTGGACCAGTCTAAAATCATTTTAGCCACATTAAATTTCTTATATGCAAAATACTTTCAATTTGGACCAGCGTAAAAAAAATATATATTTTAGTCACATTATATCTGTTATATGGAAATGCTTTGGATCTGGGCCGGACCAAAAATCATTTTAGCCACACTAAAATTGTTATATTGAAATGCTCTCAATTTGGACCTGACTAAAATCATTTTAGCAATATTATATTTGTTATATGCAATTGCTTTCAATTGGGGCTAGATAAAAGTTTTGCCATCTGGTAAGGGGTTAATTCCTTACCCAACAAACTCCTAGCTACAGCCTTGAAAATCATGCCAATTGAATGCATTGGTGGGAAGGAGAAAATGCTGGTAACCAGCATTTTCTCCTTTTCCAACAGTAGTATGTCAGTCTCTTTGGTTGTAAACAAACGGGCGCCATATTGGATGACCTAGTTACTATAAATAGTAACTCATTTGCATATAAGGATGTTACAATGTTTAGATTTGCGGACATTTTGGATGACGTATTGTTTATTTTTAGATCAGCGGCTATTTTGAATGATTTTTATTTATAGACCAGCAGATGACTTAATTTTGGCTGTCATTTTTTTTTTTTAAATTTTTAGATGACCCCTTTTTCTTAGTACTAATATTGATTTTTCTTTTGGTTATAAATTTCGAGAGAAATAGCTTTAAAAATGAGTCATATAAGTGAGTACCCTAACAGTATACAGAGCTGACGTGTATACTCTATCTAGTAATATTAGCGGGCATAAAGGGTCAGGCCCTTTTACAAGACGGAGATTTTCCCACTTAGACTCATCTTTAACGCCGCACCAAGTCAAAGATCCGATTCCTAACCGTACAACGACTCTCGGCCAAGTCTATACGGTTAAGTCGGTCTAACGACACATCCATGCTCTTTGAAGTATCTCAGAAAATATTACAAAAATAAAATACGGAAATAAATATAAAACGGTACCTTCGATGTGATCTCTTCAACGTCCTAATTGGAAATGAGGAAAATTATAAGTCTTATTTCAATATATCAAGTGCGCATGCGTCATGTTTTTAAACATTCATGTTTGAACACGTTTGGCTTATGTCACCAGGTTGTCTGAATTTGTGTATTTTGTAACGGAAGTGAGAACAATGGCCTGTTCTATTGACAAAGTTAATCCCCAAACAAAGGGTTAGGCCTTTTCCTTACCTGACGATAAATAAATAAGTAAATAATAATTTATCTGCAGCTCCGCAAAGTGCCCTGGCTTTCAAATGAGACCTTAAGTCCAGAACAGAGTCTAAGGTAAAAGGATGCGCATGCGTGAAGCTGTATTTAGATATGTGATCATCAACTATATTTAGAGTCATTACATCAGCTTAGTCTATAATAGGGGTCAGAAGATCTGAATAATGGTCTATTCAACTCCCCAAGTTAATCCCTTTTAAGTTGACAGCCTGTGTGGGTTCTATTATATAAGACCGGATATCAGAACAATACCCCTTTCAACTGTCAAACTTAATCCCTTTTCAAGTCGTCAGCGTGTCTGGTTTTATTTATTTGGTGACGGAAGTGCGGACAATGGCATATTCAACTGTCAAAGTTAATCCCCTAACAAAGGATCAGGTAGCTGAACAATAATCCTTTGTTACAATCGCCACACTGTCTGGTTTTGTTTATTTGGTGACGGAAGTATGGACAATGGCCTATTCAACTGTCAAAGTTAATCCCCTAACAAAGGACCAAGTGATACAGAGCTGACTTGTATACCCGATCAAAGGCATAGTCACGGACATTGAGGATCAGGTCCTCAGTTCTCGATGGAAATAAAAAGTAAACATTTTTAATGATAAAAAGGCGAAAAATGAAAAGAAATAGTCTACGGGTAAAAATATAAAAGTAGAAACAGTGGAGTAAACAGAAAAGAATAGTCTATGATAAAAAAAGAAGAATTAGGTCCAGTACCCATATATCATTGATTATGATGCAAAAGTGAAAAATCAGGTCGTCCCCCTTTAAAGCAAAAGATTAATAGACTCTAACAAGATTGGACATAAAACCCCACCCCTTTAAGATCCAATACCTGTTTATATCATTGATTATGATGTAAAAGTGAAAAATCAAGTTGTCCCCCTTTAAAGCAAAATATTAAATGGTTCTAACAAGATTGGACATGAACCTCCACCCCTTTAAGGTCCAGTACCCATTTATCATTGATTATGATGCAAAAGTGAAAAATTAGGTCGTCCCCCTTTAAAGCAAGAAGTTAAACGATTCTAACAAGATTGGACATAAACCCCCACCCTTTAAGGTCCAGTACCCATTTATCATTGATTATGACACAAAAGTGAAAAATTAGGTCGTCCCCTTTTAAAACAGGAAGTTAAACGATTCTAACAAGATTGGACATAAACCCCCACCCCTTTAAGGTCCAGTACCCATTTATATGTAAATCATTGATTATGATGTAAAAGGGAAAAAAATCAAGTCATCCCCCTTTAAACCAATAGATTCAATGACTCTAACAAGATTGGACAAGCACCTTCCACCCATTTAATGCCCAGTACCCATTTATATCATTGATTATTATGCAAAACCGAAAAAATCAAGTCGTTCCCCTTTAAAGGCAAAATATTAAATGGTTCTAACAAGATTGGAGAAGACCCTACCACCCCTTTAAGATCCGGTACCCATATATATTATTGATTATGATGTGAAAGCGAAAAAATCAAGTCGTCCCCCTTTAAAACAATTGATTAAATGACTCTAACAGGATTGGACAAGACCTTACTATCCCTTTAAGGTCCGGTACCCATTTATATCATTGATTATGATGCAAAAGCGGAAAAATCATGTCGACCCCACTTTAAAGCAAAAAGTTAAACGACTCTGACAAGATTGGACAAGACCCCCAGCCCTTTAATGTCCAGTACCTATTTATATGTATATCATTGATTATAGTGCAAAAGCGAAAAATCAAGTCCTAAGCTATGCATGGTTCTTTAACGTGCTTGGTGTATATCACCGTCACATTCCAAAAAAGATTCCAAAAACGTGTGAGTTGCCCAGCCGTGAGCATCGAACCCACTCCACCAAGAATCCCGAGCTGTTCCGGCTGACAACAGGCTCACTGAGTTACCTTGTGGTATAAGAACAGTAAACTAAAGTATAGGCCCATCCAGATACTTATCCAATATCTTGACTCTTCAAAAAAAAAAAAAAAAAAACAGTAAGTTACTATTAGCACCAAATACCTCCGAATTGAAACATTAGAAAATCACACGAAACTTGCATAAGCTTTAATTATTAATGCCACATTGTGACAAAAGAAAAGAATACTCGCAAGTTTGCAATTTATGCTTTTGCCATGATAATTTCATTTATGTACATTTATAAAACTCTTAATTCATATTGTCTATTCCTATTTTACAATGATGTGTTAAAAAGGAGCATGGGTCCAGGTGGTAATTATTCTTAATCATCCCTTATCGCGGCTCCTTTCACGATCTTTACATGCATACGGTAATGAACGATATAAAGGATCTGGCATGAGTTGGTGTTTGAGATGAAATTTATTAAGCGAGTCCACAAAAAATGTTTTTAAGCGACCTTAACAACATTTTTTTTTCTTTTTGTGGACGAGTTTAATAAAATTTTACCTCAAAAACCAACGAATGTCAGATTCTTTTTATCAAATAAGTTTTTCTCAAGAATTATAGTTCATGACGTTCTAAAACATAGGTCTACATGTGCATGTGTATTGAAATTTACATATAGCTTATTTGTTTCCTTGTATACATCACAGAGAAAAAAAAAAAAAGTTCCAAAGAAACTTGCAAATAACGGTTTTGTTTTATATCTAAAGATACTAAAATTTCCAGCTTTGTCACGTTCATCAGTTTGACAGTCAATTTCACATAGGGATCTTTGTCCGCAGTATCATGGAGATGAGGCGTATAGTTATAGCGCGCTGACCAAACAAGGCACTATTGTCTTATCTCACATGTGTGTAAGACAAGAAAATTCGTAATGACTGTCTTACATTGGAAATATGGGGAGTTATGTGATGAATGGGTTCTTTAATTACTATCTTTTTTGACAAAGTAATGTCCAATATTAATAAGATATTGTAGAAGCGTAATACAAAATTAATATGAAGTGGGTTCTTATTTGTCACTGTATATATAAAGTTGTTTTTTTTAAATTGACGTATCAGACAATAGTTTCGATCGCTAGGATAAACTTGCAGGACTTTATAGTGTAAGCACGGAGTGAACATTTTCAACTTTAAATGTCTACTTTTACCTTACTAATGGTCAGATTTTTTTCCCCAAAATCAATAGGGGGTCAAGCTATTGATGATATTAAGAAAATGTGCACGTTTCACGAAAATCCGACTACAAATTTATGCCGACTTTAGCTCATAAACAGAAAAGACAAATGGACATAAGCTCTGTAGGCTTTCAGCCAGTAGAGCTAAAAACGACACAATGAGAGACTGTCAGGTTAGAAAACTCGGCCTGAGAGCGGGGATCGTCGGTTTAAGCATGGCAGACAGCACATTTAGAAGCAAAAAGGTTAGAGAGCGTGCTCTGAGAGCGGGGATCATGGGTTTTCGCATCAGAGACGGCCCAGTTATGTTATCTATTCTTCACGGCTGGCATTGAGAAGGTATCATTTCGAATTGTCATAAGTTCTTGTTTGAAAAAAAAAAAATAGTCCTGGAAAATTGGCTTTGTGAACTGTAACCTTCAGATTAATAAAAAACGACATAGGAAAATTGAGATAAAAAGAAATGTTTCCAACACAATTGTTGTTATTTGCATCTAAGAATTATCATAAAAACCTATATATGGTCATTTATTACATCCTTTAATACATTACATGCTGCAAAAGTAGACGAGTTAACATGATAAACATCTCTTAAAACTAAATGTGACAAATAAATGGAAACGGACAAAGAGAATCAACATACACGTTTTATTTCAGTTTCACAGTGTTCTTCTTGTTAAAATCCTGTCACGAAGTACCTAAGAGTATGGCAGCTTAACCAGTAGTCTAATCTTAGATCTGTTTTCCTCTTACAAAAACACCCTTGACATCGGAATAATATTCTATTCTTTGAATTACTGGAATTACTATAATGTTTCATTTCATCTACGAAATTTGTAGAGGGGTTTTACCTGATGAGGCCTATCATAATAATTTGAATCACTAAATGAATGAATTATCCATCTTGTACGCATTCACTTACGATAAAGATATTCAATATGTCCCACTTGATACATCTCAGTCTGTCACTCTCGGATGAAAAGTTTTGGTGGTATATGCTTACAGTGGTTAGAAGAGATCGAGTTGATATATTTGGTACTGAAAAAGTTAAATTGCTTTATAACTGAAATGCAAATTTCCAGGCAACAGTAAAAACAGACAAATGGCTATTTCATGACTTTTTTTTTTTGTCAGGAACATCTCACAATATCGGACATTATAGATCGAATATCAGACTGCACTTTCTGTGCAGTTTGCTCTTGATCTACACAGTCCGCAAAAGTCCATTTAGTGGAGAACAGCAGCGTAAGGTTTAAACACATTTTTTATGTGAAGTAGACTTTACAAAGCTGTTGAAATGAACCGAATGATTCGCAGATCTTTACCTGCGTGCCTGACTGCCTGCATGCCTATGTGTGCGTAATGTAAAAACGATTGGCTTAACATACGACATGATTTACGTGTACGTATAACTTACAGTGGCTTACATTGGATGTATACATATATGAATGTTGTTAAATGTTTGGAAAATATAAAAGCCAATCTTTTTATGTAGCAGTTTAACAATTTTTAAGATATTAGCTGTAAAATACAGTGGTCAAAAGTTGTAGTGAGTATACCTGCGTTTAAAATTCATTTTTGTGCCACTGCATATGGACAAATACTCGTGTTTGCAAAACATTCGAAATACCACTATGGAAAAAAGTATTGCATTTCAGCCTTATCCTAACTACAGGATTTGTTTTGTTTAGCCGATCAAAGACTGTTTTTGATTTCTAGACTGAAAATTCTTAAGAATTTGTCAGAAATAATCTGTTAGGTACAGGCAGTACCGCATGTTGTATATAGTTTAATGTCTATTATTGTGAGTACCGGGAGTACTTTGATCATTTGATGCTTTAGTACTATTTTTGGAATATGTTTTCTCTTTTGAATAAATCATAGATTTTAATTTCAATCAGTGGTTATGTTGTGTTAAGTAATATGCATTTTTTTTTTCTTTTTTTTTGTTATATTCTGCAATAGGTAAATTGTAATTTCACGTTTAAAGTCTTGGTAGATTATCAGATCAAGAAATCATGACACTTTTAGAAACACAAAATTCTGACCCTGTTTAGTCGACTTATAATTGGTGAATATTAATAGTGCCAAACTCTACATCGCCCTACGCCGTTGCAACAACATTCTGTGAAAGCAATTTCTATCCGTTAACCATTACAGAGAGATCACTCTTTTCACGCTGTGGACAGCGCGAGATAGGGTTGAGCAGATCGCCTAGCACAGGGCTAGTTCGACAGCGGTTCATATCCGTCTCCGAATTCCAACACTGAGGAGTGACCGACGCTCGTATACAGGGTGTTTCATAATATGTGATACACTTTCAAATAATTGTTGCTTCACTGATACTATAGTTATAAACACAATGCTTGTACTATAATAAGCTAGACACTTCACCATTTTGTATGCAACGTAAATTACGGGAAGACGTTGACGTCGTGACGTCATATATGACGTCATTATTAACTGTTATTTTCAAGATGGCGTTGTCCATGGAAAAGTGTCAGGATATCATAAAATTGTACTATGAACACCGTTCTATCATAGCTGTAACCAGAAGAATGAGGCAACTGTACCCTGGCGATACGAGGGTGACCAGGCTACAAGTAAGCAGAGTAGTAAAAATGTTTGAGCAGCATGGAAGTGTACTGGACCAAAGACACAATAATCAGGGTCGCCCTAGGACGAGCAGGAGTGACGAGAAATCCCTCCAGTGTGACAAGTGTGTACAGAGCTCTAAGGTTCGATCTAAAACTAACACCCTATACAATACCAGTGTTCCAAAATCTGAAAGACAGTGATGTCAACCAACGTCTTGATTTTTCCATTTGGATGACAGACAATGCTGAGGTTCTTGAAAACGTATGGTTCAGTGATGAGTCTCACGTCTTCTTGGATCAACAGTTAAACAGAACCATCGCCACTGGTCAGATGTCAGACCATGCATTTTTGTAGAGAAACCATGTCATGCTGAGAAAGTAACGGTAAGGGCAGCCATTAGCACTACAGGAATAATTGGGCCATTCTTTTTCCAAGATCAAGACGGAAACACCGAGACCATCAACAGTGAACGCTATTTGTCTCTTCTGAAATACAAGTTCCTGCCTGCACTCCGTCGGAAAGGGGTTGATATGACACAAACATGGTTCCACTAAGATGGTGCCGCTCCACACACCGCACAGAGAGTTCTTGAATGGCTTAGTAAAACATTTGACACACTATTCGTCTCTCTGAAGACGGAACGCCCTTGGCCACCCCACTCTCCGGATCTCAGTCCTTTTGATTTCTTTCTTTGGGGTCACCTCAAAGACAGAGTTTACAAAGTGCAGCCGAAATCAACAGAGGAGCTTAAACTGTCCATCAGACGTGAAATCAGAAAGATAACCAGTGACATGTGCAATAAAGTGATGATAATTTCATGAAACGTGTGGAGATGGTGCGACGCCATAATGGACGTCATTTTGAATACATGATGTAAACGGACCCTGTTTTCAAACGTTGCTTAAATATTTTATAGGTAAGTGTAATGGGTAAAACTGCACTTATAAAATTGGACAGCATTTCCCTTTAATATGGTACATATTTCACTGTTACGGACATTCTAACATAAAAGAGACATTTGGTTTAAAGTGTATCGCATATTATGAAACACCCTTTACGCTCCGAACCGACCAGCGTCAAACAGCCCAGATTCAGACTCACTCGAAACACGACAGGCTGACTGGGGGAGTCGTTCTGAACGGACCAGCCTCAAACAGACAATCTTCAGAGGTTCAGACTCGGGGAGGTGCTTTAACACGTCCTATACAGACCCAGCCTCAAACGGACCCGTTCCAAGCAGTTTGAAGCTGAGAAGTCTTGTCTCACAGTTCCAGCCTAGACTGTGAGGGTTGAACAAATCAGTCTGACACACACACCGACAGCGGTTCAGCGCAACACCGTTCCTGGCCAGCTTCAGGCAGACTTGAAGTGCTTCACAGGGACTTGTTCGAAGACGTTTGAAGCCGAATAAGACTGAAAGGGTGTTTGAAGCCAAGTCACGAACGACGGTTTGAGGCAACATTCATACTCCGTCTGTTTTAAACCAAAGACAGAAGTTTGAGCTTGGCACTTTGTCTCCATAAACTGTAAAAGACAGTCGTTTGGCGTCCGACGGATAATCTATCAAGACAGTATTTTGATGCTTTCGTTTTTTTTAGTTTCAAATCAATTGAGGCCAGATAGCCCGGGGAAAATTCTATAGATCACCAGAACTGTATATATTTCCTGGTAAGACATTGTCACCTGAGAAACAAACCCACTCATCATCATATCTCTTGACAGAATTGAATCATAATAATTAGATAATACTAATAATACTAATAATCCTCATCATTATCACCATCACCAGCATCAGCATCATCATCAGCATCATCATAAATTAAAAAACGAAATGATTCCTGAATACGATTACAGCAGTCATATTCGTATTTTCACTCTAATTTTGAATCGAGAAAAGTAATTAAAATTTTAAAGGTTAGATTATTTTGTGTTTAGCCGATCAGAAATATTTTTACTTTTAATCCAGTTAAAAATGTCGAGTATTGGACTTTATAGCTGCCAGTAAGGATGTCTGGTGAGAACGACCTCTAGACGCAATAAAAATAAATCAAAATATCAAACAAGTTGTATGAATCTCTATGAAACACGCAGTTTGACCTACCAGAACTTGACAGAAAGAAATCAAAATAAGCGGCTAGGGTCCGTATTCACAAATGAGAGTGGATAGTATTCTTAGTCCATAAATTTACCAAATTTCAAAGAAAGACTATTTCATATTTGTCCATTCCTTTAAATAGCGTCATATGAAAGTAATACAATTTGACTGACTGAAGAAAATGGTTGCTTTACTTCAAAAATTAGATACATCCGGAAAAACAGATTAAGACTTCAACTTAGAATCGTTTGTAAATACGACCCCTTGAGTTGATAGAAAAGAATCAAAATATATCAGCATTTTCAAAACTCTGTGAAAAATACAATTTGATCTACCAGGACTCGATAGAAAGAAAAATCAAAACAACCGTCCGTTATTTCATTCTTTCCGGTAGGTTATCGAGAAATAACAGTGAAATATTCTTCGATATTTCATAGTTACGACCAGTGAAAATACTGATTTTTATATTCTAACTCTTCAATTGAAGGCGGAAACAGTTTTTCCCGCGCTCGAGTTACCTAGGTAAGATGCGTGTGGCTCTCAACTAAATGGAAGTTTGACGTAACTTACCCTACATTTCTCGCGCTTTATGCAATATTGCAATGCTTTGCTATGCGGAGGGAGTACGCTATGGGGAATAACCGAACAGAACTGTACTGCATTGCATTTTGCTGTAAGTCCCCCCCCCCAAGGGTTAAAAGCATGAAATAAATACAATATTTGTTTTTTTAGGTGAATGATCGACATTTATTTCATCTCGTGAACATAAACGGTAATATTTTCACTCGTGGCTGCGCCACTTGTAAAAATATTACCGATGTTCATTCGATGAAATAAATTTCGATCTTTCACCGTATAAAACAAAAATCCTCTATTTATTAACTACCGTTTTATACCGAATAAAACAGCTAACAAAAAGTTTTTGAAGTAAAAAATTACCCACAAAAATAAATATTTTTATCTTTTCTTTCCATGCCACACTCTTGTGGAATGTCTCTATTCAGTGCATACAATTCTAAGCATAACCCAATGGTAACTATCAATTTGTGGGGATGAAGCTTCAAATCCAAGATTTCTTCAAGATGCATATATGCTATATGTGCCAAACTTTTTTGATTAGTGAGTTGATTGAAAAATCCGAAAAACGATTTAAAACACTGTAAGCATGCCATGTGTGACTCCTGCAGATTTTTTCCTATCCGTGCAAATTGCATAGAATAAAGACTATTGATACATCATACTCAGACTAGTTCATCTGATAATCTGATAATCTTTTTAAATTCCAGAACTAAATCGATACAAGGGTTTAAAAATGCAATTTTCAGCATCAAATGTTGAGTTGATTTTAGTGGCAATTTCGTAGCGGACGATGGGAGTCTAAGGCTAGACTGCACATTTAGTGAAGTCTGATCTTGATCTTCTCCTGGTGCATAAACTACTTAATTATTTGAGCATTAAAGGTATTTAATAACAAGAGGGCCATAATGGCCCTGTATCGCTCCACTGGCTTTTTAACCCTTTACCACACAAATCGAAGTGTTACTGACCTTTAAAGAGAAAGCTTTTGAAAATATTGTGGGAAAAAGGCAACATGTTGTCAGCCAGTATTTTCTCCCTTTTCAACAATGTTTCCTACCCTATCAAAGACAGAAATAATCATTTAAGCTACATTCAATTTGCCTTTTGCAATGACTTTAAACTTGGTCCAGTCAAAAAAAATTGTCCTTTCTTAAAGAGTAAAATTAACGTATCATGCACTTAAATGACATTGCAGAGACATACAGCATAAAAAGTCTGTATGGTAGTAAACCTACTTGGAAAACATAACCTCCCCCCTGCACAACAAAAAAAAAAAAAAAAAAAAAAAAAAAAAAAACAAGAGGGCAAAGATGGCCCTGGATCGCTCACCTGAATTTTTGAGAGGACCATAGCCAATTTTTTGAAGTATTGAAATTTTGGAAACAAAACCATTATTTTTACATGCAATTTTGAAAAGGTCACCTGAAAAAATCATTTCAAAATCTGTCAGCACCCCTACATTCACCACCACAGCCATGTTTTTGACGAATCAGAATTCAGCATATAAAGTTTCTATAGAATTCAGAAAACAATCTATCATAAAGTACAGAAATGTTGAACAACAAGACAGTTAACACCCAGATAGAGACCATTTTGATAACTTGTGAAATATTATGCATGTATTCCAAAGGTAACAGTTTTATATTACCTCTTGCAATACAAAGCTATCAAATACATCAAGTAGAAAGTGTGCATATTGATCAGCATTTCTCACCAGTGCACTCACCTGGTATAGGTTGACGTCTGCAATAGCCCTTTTCATCAAAATACCTACACAGTCTTTTGATGAATATTAAAAGGTCACCAAATGATCATTTCTGTGAAATTATTACAAAATCTGACCAGTGGTTTCAGAGAAGAATAATTTTTAAGAATTTCTTCATGTCCATATAGTGCAAATAGCCCCCCCCCCCCACCACCACAGCCATGTTTCTTGACGGATCAAAATTTCACAAACAGTTTTTCAAAAGGGGTACCCAAGGAACATTTATGTGAAATTGCTTCAAAATCTGACAAGTGGTTTAAGAGAAGAAGAATTTCAAAGAATTTCTTTAAGTCCATACAGTGCAAAGAGGTTCCCCCCCCCACCATGGCCATATTTTTCAACAGATCAATATTTCACGAACAAGTTTTGAAAAGGGTCACCCATGGAACATTTCTGTGAAATTATTTCAAAATCTGACCTGCAGTTTCAGAGGAGAAGATTTTCAATGAATTTCTTAGAAAATTTAAATTTGGTTGACATGGCAACCAGAGTTTTTGATGGAATCAAAATCTGTGAACAATTTTTAAAGAGGACCTCCCAAGGAACATTCCAGCCAGATTGGTTCTAATTGGCCCAGCGGTTTAGGAGGAGAAGATTTTTAAAGAATTGTTGACATCGCACGGCGCAAAGCGCCCCCCCCCACCACCACCACGGCCATGTTTTTCGACGGATCAAAATTTCATGAACAGTTTTTGAAAAGGGTCGCCCAACGAACATTACTGTGAAATTATTTCAAAATCTGACCAGCGATTTCAGAGGAGAAGATTTTTAAAGAATGCGAAGAGCCCCCCCCCCCCCCCCACCGCGGCCATGTTTTTCGACGGATCAAAATTTCACGAACAAATTTCGAAAAGGGTCACCCTAGGAACATTTCTGTGAAATTATTTAAAAATCTGACCAGCGGTTTCAGAGGAGAAGCTTTTTAAAAAAAATCTTAGAAAATTCCATTTGGTTGCCATGGCAACCAGAGTTTTTGATGGAATCAAATTCTGTGAACAAATTTTAAAGAAGATCTCTCAAGGAACATTCCAGCCAAGTATGGTTCTAATTGGCTCAGCAGTTTAGGAGGAGAAGTTGTTTAAAGAATTGTTGACACCGCACGACGCAAAGCGCCCCCCCCCCCCCACCACCACCACCACCACGGCCATGCTTTTCGAGGGATCAAAATTTCACGAACAATTTTTGAAAAGGGTCGCCCAACGAACATTACTGTGAAATTATTTCAAAATCTGACCAGCGATTTCAGAGGAGAAGATTTTTAAAGAATGCGAAGAGACCCCCCCCCCCCCCTTTCAACGCGGCCATGTTTTTCGACGGATCAAAATTTCACCAACAATTTTCGAAAAGGGTCACCCTAGGAACATTTCTGTGAAATTATTTCAAATCTGACCAACGGATTCAGAGGAAAAGATTTTTAAAGAATTTCTTAGAAAATTCCATTGGTTGCCATGGCAACTAGAGTTTTAGATGGAATCAAGTTCTGTGAACAAATTTAAAGAGGACCTCCCAAAGAACATTCCAGCCAAGTTTGGTCCAAATCGGCCAAGCGGTTTAGGAGGAGAAGATGTTTAAAGAATTGTTGACGCCGCGCGTTGGACGACGCACGACGGACACAGCGTAATCCTAAAAGCCCCCCTTGAGCACGTTGTGCTCAGGTGAGCTAAAAAAGTCATATCTTTCTAAGTGCAAAGATTATCTCAGTGAATACAAGCAGATTTATTAACTGGCATGAAAGGTAACGTTCTGGAAAGAAAACTGAATGAAAGAAACCTTACTCTAAGTTTCCACTGATGTGAGCATAAGTACTAGCATCAAAATAAATCACTCTCCCTGACAACAGAACATGTCCTATTAAAAAAACTTGAATATCAACATCAATTATGTATCATTGCAGTTTGATGATCAAGGGAGGTAAATAGCAACAAACTTTATCTCTTATAACAGGAGTTACTATATATAAGCCCATGCTAAACTTGTGATCCCTGGTACGGGGCCAATTTTTACCCCAGGGCTATAATATGAAGAAACTTCCTACAGGTCCATTAGATAAAGCTAAACGCCAAATTTGGTAACCCTGGGCCTTATGGTTTCAGACAAGAAGATTTTCAAAGATTTTCAATATATTTTGCTTTTGTTGCCATGGCAACCAGAGTTTTTGAAAGAATCAATTTTTTTTAAGAAATTCTGAAGAGGACCATAGCAGGATCATTTCTGTGAAGTTTCATCAAATTAGGATGTTTAGTTTCAGAGAAGATGTTTGAAATAAAAGTTAACGCACGAACGGACGGACTGACGCATGCACGCACGCACGGACGAACGGACGTACGACGGACACCGGGCCATGACATAAGCCCGCTGGCCTTCGGCCTGTGAAGCTAAAAATCATACGTTTTGTATCTTAAAACTTTTTTAACCACGTGATAATATTATATAACCGTCCTAAAGCCCCCGTCACACCAAACTAGTTCTTAGAACGTCCTACCCCGTCCTGACATAAACGGAAAACGGGTTGCAGTTGGTGTTGAACGTGTAATTTTGGCTTGATAATGCCTGAAGCCCCTGTTTCACCAAACTTGTTCTTAGAAAGTCTTACCCCGGTCAACAAAATCGTAAAACGGGCTGCGGTCGGGATAGGACGTGTAATTCCGGTCGATACTATGCAAACGCACTGCTAAATTGGTGCCAGACTGCACCGCGTCTCTTTTAGGATCGAAGCACGGCAGTTCTGTTTGTAGTACGTCTATCTCGTTTTAAGTACGTTGTCACTCCATCTAATTACAGGGATGGACGGCAAAAATTTTGAGCAGGCTCAAAGTTCTTGAACACCCTTTCCATCCTAACCCGTCCATTAAGTTCGTAAACAGATCGTAAAAGGCTGTTTATACATGTACGTCCACTACGTCCATACACAGTTTAAGTCCGTTCGGCAAAATTTTTCAGAACGGAGTGAGAACGAGTTTGATGTGACGGGGGTATAACCAAGAGAATGAGTAAACACTTGCTCCTCTTTCCACGCGCTGTTTTTTTTTTTTTTTTTTTACACAAAAATATGCTTTACTATATTATAAATTGGTTTCGTTCATTTTACCATGCTCCAAGATGACGGGTGATTTCACGAATGACAATATGAAGGAAAAAGTGATAATTTCTGGATTGCTCTTCTTATATTCGATAAAGGAAATAACTCTTATTTCTGTTTCTGTCAAAAAAGGGGAAATGGTTTTGATCAATAGAATGGCGATTTCACTAATGTATTTGGTGATATAATCGTGTTGAGGTGACGGGTGATTTCAAATTCAAGTGAAAATGTACAATTTGATTGATATAGACTATGAGCCAGCAGGGTGTTTGCTTCCCCCCCCCCTTCCCCCTAGGGAATTTTCGGGACTATGATTTTCTTGAGCCCCAAGGTCTCCTGAGCACATTCCCAAAGTCTGCCACCTGGCGAGTGGAGCTTTTGGAAGTTATAGAGGTCAAAGGTCATCAAGTGCACCTCTTACCCTAACCTTATTAGCTGATCTTCAATTGACACTTCTTTGGAAATTTTATACCTTGTGAAAGTCCCAAATGATCTCAGGTAATGTAATAAGCACACATTTAGATAATTCTATGCATTTCTCACCAAAATAAAAGAACATTTAAAGCAAATCAAAGCACTGACAGCACTATTTTTTTTTTTTTTTTTTTTTATTTAAGCTTCCAAAAAATCATAATCTGAGAAACTACAGGGATATTTTTCAGATAAAGCACATCTTTTTTATCACAAATGCCTTGAATGCATCCTAGAAGCAACCGAAATGGCATTTTCAGATTTATTGTATATCAATTTGTCATGTTCATTGATAAAATGGAAGCACTTCTAACCAAAGTTCATTAGTATACTTTTTAGTTTTCTATATCAGTTGCTGAGAATTCAAAAACTATCTGGTTCATTTCTTTATTTTAGATAAACAAAAAATGTATTGGTATGCTTCTTTTCATGATCTCAATAGTTATATTCATTACAGTAAATAAAAACTTATAGTGTAAATCAAAGTACTGAAATTACTGATAGATTGTTTACCATTTAACTCTTGTATCTAAAAAACAGACAAAAAAGTTTAAAAGTAAAACATATCTTGATCCTATTTACCAAGAAGACATTGAATATGCTATCTACAGTGCCTTCTCTTGTTATTTTATCAATTTAGTTCTCTCAGACAATAATATCAAAGTACTAAAATTTGAACTTGCCATGACGAAGTAGTAAAGGTATGACCTACAGGCATATCCACCTTTTTAGTTAAATACAGCACACATATGCACGAATTTAACCCTTTCAGCACTTTAGGCGAAAACAGTGGCCTTTGCAGACGACATGGATCAAGATCAGACAGCACAGAGTATGCAGTCTAATCTTGGAACTCTGTCATCCGCTCTTTTAGTCAAGCCTAATATGATAAAACTCTGAGTTTCAATGGAGCCTATTTCCAGGCATTGAAAGAGGTGGGCATTAAATATTTGGTGCAGAAAGAGTTAACTGCCCAAAATCAGAGATATATTATTCGTAGTTAATCTTGTTTCACTTTTTACACACATCAATTAAGTTATCAAGTGATTTACTAGCAATGTGAGTTACCAAGATGAATTCCCCATTTGGATTCGATATTTCAATAGGGCAGATGCACCTGTTATCTCACACTGTTGGCCAGTATTAATTTACAGAGGACCACAGTGTTATGGTGAATAAGAGCTCATTCATGCTTGTATTTGCTCAGTAAAACCTTCACCATCATCATTCTCATGCCTACCCGCCATATCTTTGGCTTTATGTTTTTGTTATGAAAACTGTGGTTGTCATTTTTCCGTTCTTACCTGTTCAGAATTATGTTAGTTTAACTGGTAGGCATTAAGAAACAAGGAAATAATTTGAAGCATCGTGCCATGACTATAACAGAAGGCTAAGTTTAAATGTTGGAAATGAGTTGCATTGGGTTTGATATAATATGCTTAAGTCTTAAACTATGCAATGAAGAGCCCCCCCTTTTTTTTTTTTTACTTACTCTTTTATCCATTTTGTTTCCCTTTTATGCAAGGTCATTTGTGTTTTACCATGTACTGTTAATGTTCTTGTAATTAACATATTTTTGGCGTAAAGGTCAAGCAAATTATCGTCATCCTTTGATTGCTCAGATTATCTTGTTCTTACATATGTATAACTTCTTGTTTTCTGCCTGCATAGCTTCAAGGCTATGTCTTCTTTTACTCAATTACATTGTATTCTAGTGATTTATAATCTGTGTAAATTCAAAAATTTTCTTTTAATTTTTTGTTTGATATTGTACACATTTAAGAGAGACAGACGCTTTTTTGATAT
The DNA here is from genome assembly GCA_946811185.2 of Hippopus hippopus. NCBI lineage: Eukaryota > Metazoa > Mollusca > Bivalvia > Cardiida > Cardiidae > Hippopus > Hippopus hippopus. The sequence goes on along the minus strand of OX328099.1, from coordinate 112,952 downwards.
TTTAGCTAGCCAGTTATCATTTACCTTGTTTGATAGATGATTAGTGACTCTCTTTATTTCTGCTATGGGCAAAAGGCCTATGCATGAGTTTTTTTTTTTTCTCTCTTTCTATCAAACATGTATGTAAAGTTACCTGTCGTATGTCAAAAGGAAAATACCTGCTGCAATATACTTAGACTATGCTTAGCTCCACCTCATCCAATATCAGCACAACTGTATTATTGTGCATGAACAGGTGAACATTTGTTTTGCATTTGGTATCACGATCATGGGCTTATTGTTATTTCCAGGATTTTGTTTCCCATATTGAAAATGATAGATTTCATTTTACTGTGCTATTCCATATAAGTGATGCGCCAATAATTGCCTTTCTGTAGCAAGAAATGATCAGTGATCTAACGGGGAGACAGTGTCTTCTTTTCTGACCTGATTTCTCATTCACAAAGTCTATGCTGTGAAGGGAAGTCTCTGTAGTTCGACAAAAGTAGGTTCTGTTTTGCGAAATGCAACCTTGGAATTATTTAGAGAATAACAAACCTAGAGTGTTTCAAAAATGGTTTTATGCATGCCCTCTTTGCGTACATTTTGATGTTTTTCAATTGTGGTAAAAATGCTATATTGTGAACAGAACAGAAATTCTATTGAATTTTCGCAATGTTTACTAGGTACTTCCCCATGTCATAGACATGCAGTACGTGTATAGAATAATATAGAGTATAAATCATAGCAATGATTTAGTTAACATATTGAAATATATTTCTAACCAAGCAATGAGAAAGATGATAACAATGTTGACATCATGAATGTGGTAAAATTAGGTGAGAGTGGATAGATTTTCATATAGCATGGAATGATCTGTTGTAAACATCATTGTTATCATTTCAATGAAAGGCAACTTCATATTAGTCTCAAACTCTATGAAGAAAAAGATCTACACAACTTTATTCACTGAGTTTAATACAATACCAATTAATGTGGCAAATTACTGTTGATTATAGAAGTGATAAATGCAATCCTGATGTAAATGCGTTCTTATGGGTAAACCGCAAGAAATATCTTTAATTCCAGCAAATAGCGTAAGATTTTTAAAAAAAGCTCAACATTTGTAACTATTAATATTCTGATTTCCTTTGCTGACACAGCTTATACATAGGATAAATTACATTGGTAAGGCATAATGTTTGTCATGGAATCTATTCTGTATCACTAAGATCATAATTGATGATTTTGTATGCTATGAATATGATTTGGGTACCAGCCATTTTACGCTCACAAACGTGGCCGAGAACAGTTCTTTCAGTACTTTGATTCAAACAAAATTGCTCCTATTTGTGTAAAACAGCTCTTTTGACTAAAAATATGTGTATGAACCCATCTGAACACGTTTCTGACATATTAAATGCAGAAAATGAGATGAAAATCTAACCTGAACTGGTATTCGTTGGTATCTCGTATGCAACAGTCCACTTCATGACCTTTGACCTCTATACATGTAACTCGCAAAAGCCCCACTCGCCAGGTGGCAGACTTTGACAAAGTGCTAAGGAGACCTTGGGGTTTCAGAAAATAGTAGTGCCGAAAATTCCCCCCTCCCGCGGGGGGGGGGGGGGCTATTGGTGGCTCAAGGTCTAATATTTCGTCTTTTTTTCTGCTACTACTTACTCAAAACGTACAAAACACGTCGTAACATAAATGGTCTTTAATGTTCTTAAAACTGCTATACATCAGCTAAGTTTGATTTCACAAACGATGCTTGACATACGGTAAACGATAAATTTCATACGGTGGTAGCCATGACACAATAACACAAACTTTAACAAGGCTATAAGTCCCGCTGTAATCTAAGGTAATCTTTGAGTTTCTCAGTTCAGTGAAACGGATTTTCAGACTTGATACTTGCGTACTCGTGAAAACCTCAATGCAATATTTTTGCATTCTTTTAAAATGAGACAGACAGTCCTAGTCTTTCAACGGCATTTTTCGACTTTTCAACATAGGTTGCAATTTGATCTTTCAACAGTGATTGATGAAGAGACAAATTTATATGTGAGTGACCAAGCAAATGAAATGTGTGAATATTAGATGGGATTATGTAGAGAGAACGCCGATCTCTTGGCTTGTAATAACGTTATTTCACACCCAGAGCCAGGCAATGTACGCTCACACGTGCTTTGTAATTTGTTGTTAAAATTCTATATCTTGGTGAATTGTATACAATTTGGAGGATGTTTTTTGAGACAGATGTTTTAATATATATAGATGTTTTAATATATACTGAACCAAAAAAGAAACTTCCCCTGTGTTTAAGTGCAGATATACACAAATATGAAAATCAGGATTAAACTAGATTTATATGCATTGAAAGAGTATTTTATTGCGACTTTGTGTGAAAAAAATTATTGCTGAGGGTTTATCCAAAAGTAGTGAAATGGTAGTTAAAATGCGGAAGGGGTCGCTCACCAAAATCACAAATTAATACCGGGTATGACCACCTTCACCATGAAGGACTGCCTGGCATCGTCGGCGCATAGAACGGATAAGTGTATTGATTTCGGCTTGTGGAATGTTGTTCCATTCCTGAATTAAGGCTTGTCTTAGCTGAATGACGTTTGACGGTGGAATAGGGCGACGTCTAACACGCTGGTCCAAATTATCCCAAAGGTGTTCAATGGGATTCAGATCAGGGCTTTTGGCAGGCCAGTCATTAATAAATGCAATGTTATTCGCCGTGAGGAAATTCACATTGTCCCTAGCTGTATGGCTTGTGGCATTATCATGCTGAAAAAGAGTGATATTGGCATGATTTTGAAACAGTGGGATAACGTGCCTCGCAAGAATTTCATCTCGGTAGCGTTGGGCATTCAAATTCCCTTCGATAACGACGAGATTAGTGCGAAAGCCCGCCCAGACCAAGACAGAACCCCCACCCCCAAAACGATCTCGTTTAAGTACGCAACAGTCGGCATAACGTTCATTATTCCTACGGTATACTCGAACCCTGCCATCACCTCGATGAATGGAAAACCTGGACTCGTCAGAGAAAAGAACGCTATTCCATTGTTGTCTAAGCCAGCGTTGGTGTGTATGTGCCCAATTAACACGATTTACGCGGTGACGTCGCGTCAAAACACAACCAACGTATGGACGACGTGCACGTAGCCCACCCTCGCGCAAGCGATTGCGCACAGTTTGGGCAGATATACGGTTGTTATGTGTAACAGGGGTGTTAGCAGCAGTGGCTGTGGCAGTTTGGAAGCGATTGCGCAGGTGGGTGTTCCGAATATAGCGGTCTTGGCCGCGCGTCGTGACGCGAGGACGTCCACTACGGGGTCGATCTTCCGTACGCCCTGTTGCTTGAAAACGTTGCCTAAGGTGTCGAATAGCACGAGTAGAACATCCAATATTCATAGCAACAGCATTCATCGTCATACCAGCATTAAGCATGCCAATGGCACGTTCGCGTAAATTTTGTGGAATTCTAGGCATATCAAAAATAAAGAAAACTAAAAAGAATTTAATTTTTTTCAACGTCTTTTTTTTATTGACATGAAAGTCTATAAAATTAGACTGAAAGGTTTCAAAAAATATACACGAATTATACTGGTCCGTGCATGCACGTGAAAATCGCTTTCAGCGGGTTTCTTCTGCAAAATGCTTTCAATCGAGTTAAAATTTGTTTTATCAGACACAAAATCGTTCGCTCGAATATATGCAGGTCATCTGGTATTTTGATTTTTTTTAATAACATTGCATTTGCACTTAAACACAGGGGAAGTTTCTTTTTTGGTTCAGTATATATACAAAAATATGATCTTAACTTTTCTTCTATTTTCTTTTTGACAGCAAAACTTCGCAAATTCATCGACATGCGCTCGTATTTATTGATATAGTGTGGACCTGGCAAAAACAAAGTTGACTGATTGTATGGTGTTTAACACCGTTTTCAACATTATTTCAGTTATATCGCGGCAGCAAGTGCACCTGTCCGTGCTTTCCTGGAGTCTCTTTTACCAGTACTCTGCACAATTTTCTTTCCAGTCCTTTGGCTGCCTTCCCACATAACCATCGTCGAAACAATGGTCAGCGGTGGGATAGGAATGAATCCTGTCGCAATGCCTATCATCAATCTTCGGAAAGAAATTAGCCAAGCCAGGGATCTTCATGGTATTTCAAAACTCAGTGTTCTCTATGGACTTCAAACTACATGTACCTATAACTATATAAACATATCTCAAGATTACAAGTTATATCCCAATCCTCGTTGAAAACGGGAAAAAAAGTTACAATAGTAATTTATAGATCTGGACATACAGTAGGACCGCGTCATGCTTGTCACCCACTGAAACATTAACCGCAATACATGTAACTAACTACAATGGAGAGTAGAGTACAGAGAAACCTAATTTGAAACTTAGTGATACCATCACGTGATTCTCTCCTGGCTTCAAGAAGACATAGATTTAATCTCATTACCTATAGAATGCATTGATTTGTTGTAAATTTATACGGGTAATGGTACATAATGTAATGTATCTTTCGATCAGGTGATCAGTGTCTGTTATTCAAGGTGACCGACTAATTAACTTTATCCCTTACCGTCTGTAGGCGTGTTCATACAAAAACATGGACTTTGAAGAATATAGAAAGACCCGTCTCCCTTGTGATTATTTAGAATTGCACTAATTTATACCTGGGATAAAGATTTGGGGAACAGGTTTAACAGTAAAAGAAAATACAGTGAGGAAACATCTGTTTTTTTTCTTAAGCTTGTAGAGTTAAGTACATGTAAGTAACAAAAAAGGTGTATTTGATCCGTAAAATGAACCCTGATAATAATCCTTAGACTTTTATGCGCGACTCACTGACCTTTTGCGGACAGCGTAGATCAAGATCAGATAGCACGGAACGTGCAGTCTGATCTTTGATCTACACTGTCCAATAAAAGATATCTTTCCCAGAAAAATACTTTTGAAATAGGAAAATTTGGTTTAATACTATCGTTTTGAAAATTTCATTTCTTTTATTTAACAGGATAAGGGTTAAAACCCAAAAGTATTTTAATCTGAATATCTCATCCAATATCGAGCAGTAGACAGTTAGGATCAGATGGCTGTTTCTGTTCTGTCTGATCTTGATCCATACAACTGGCAAAAAGAACAGAGCTGAAATGAGCGACAGATTTACAGATTGATGCTCTACCTATTTGACCTTATGTGTGTTTGTCTTTATCCTGCAGAATTCGATGTTTGTGCTAAGCATAGAACAGGTGATACTCATGCTTAAAGGTTAATATCATTATATGTTCGTGTTACTTCTTCTAAAATACCCTTTGTCACTCTGTCACATTTATTAGACGTTAATGCTATCAATAGAACAGTCTTTACTTTTGCCTCAAGGTTGATATATATATTCGATCTAGTTGTCCTTAGGTTTGCTTTGTCACTCCTTCATTTTTTTCTTAATTTTCAGAGATCTATATACATTGTAGATCAAAAGATAACCTTAGTCAGCGTAATTTAGAGAGGACCTTGTTTACAAAAAACCAAATCACGTTTGAAGGAACGATTTAATAGATTTTAGCTTAGAGAGTGCTAAATAGATGAAATAGGCATGGATAACCAGTACAAATCAAAGTGCTGTCAGCACTGTAATCGGTCAACACTGAATAATCACACTGTTTTGAAAATCACAAATCAAATGGTAGTTGTCTGAACTGTGTATGGGAGTAAGAACCCAATGTTATATTGCCTTTTATACTGGATTAGAACCTTGACAATGGATAAAGAAATCCATTCTTATTCTTGCAAAGGACTATGTGGAAATTATCTATTTCAGTAATAAATTGGTTGAGTAATTGATTATTTTGTGTTTTTGGCAGCTTTGAACATTATTTCAGTCACATCGCGGCGGCAGCCTACTTATTCATATATTCATTTCACTAGTACTAGGCAAGGGTTCTGAGGTATCCTACTTGATGACACTCCCACGAAAAACACAGGTGTCGAATCCTACACCATACAACTGAGCCACCTAGGAACCTCTTTTTTTAACCTATTTTTTCTTTACAAATTAGTAGTTTAACGGAATGGTCAAAGTAGAGATTTGCCAGCCGTCAGCAATAGGACGTTTCTAATCAGCAATACCTATTATCAAGCTTTAGACATCGCTCTTACAACATTAACAGTATCTACCAGCCTTTAAACACACACACACACACACACACACACACACACACACACACAAACACAAAATTTAATATTCTGTATTATTGTAACTTTAGCAACTTTGGTAACTTTAATATAGTAATAACACTCACTTTTCTACCGACGATTGGAACATAGACAGAGTGTACTGTAGCACATTGCTAGACTCTAAATAATATCCTTAGTTTTTTACTTTTAAATCATTTGAATTAATCGTATAAAGTGTCTTTGCATTTTGACTCCCAAATCGTTTATTTTTGGCCGCTAGTGGGCTATCTATTTCTCAATTTTTAACAAGCCATCGTATTTATCGAGATAACTTGTCCTACCTAATATTTTTGGTTGACTAAATCGTCCTGGGCCGAATCACCTAGGCCAAAACGTCTGCTTGCCAAATTTTCCTACCGTACTTCTAAAGAATATAACCACGGACTCTGTCGTGTCGGTGGTTGTGGAGTAGAGCGTCGGCCTCGTAACCATGAGGTCCCGAGTTCGATACCCGGGAGCGGGTGTCAACTTTGGGATTTTTCATTGGTCCACACATTCGGCGCGAGTACTGGTGAAGTCCCCAGGAAGCAGAATCGAGAGAGATTAGTATAAGTTGAAAGAACTTGTTTCTCAATCGATGTAAAATAAATATGTTTAAACTAATGTAGCTAATATCTACGTAACCGTCATCTCTTTACCAACCAACAAAATTTTAGACTTGTCAAAATCGAAAGCAGTTGGACATTACGAATTGAATTTGACTGTAGCCCAAATGATGAGTTGAATCGTTGAAAAGGTAGAAAACATCGTGGTAAAAGGAGAAAATGATGGTTATCAGCATTTCCCCCTTTTCTGCAATGTTTTAAACAGCCTTTTCCCTCAAGGCTGTTAAAAATGGGATTGTGTGGTAAAGAGTTAAAACTCTGAGTTAATCTACTGGCCGTTTCCAGTCAGAAACCAATATCCAAACATTACAATTTCATTTTTTTCATACAGATCTATATCCTACGTGAACATACAATTATGATCTAAGATATCTACGTGTGTAATATTGATCTGCACTGCACTCAAAGGACAGTCTAATCTTGATCTTTTATTGTCTGCAAAAGCAACTTTTCTTAACCTTGACAAATGCAGGTTATGTATTTCATTCATTCTAATAAGCGAGGAGCATAGCAACAGTAAACCTTGTGCTCTTTATCTGAAAAACTGGACCTTGTGGAAAGAATGACAATCAACTAATATGAAGTATCTGATGTGACATGTTGTTGAGAGTTTTACCTTAAGACCCTGAATTAACGAAATAACATGTCAAGCTTGGAAAAGCAGCCTAATTATTGAAGGGCCACTGCTGTCTTGACTAGAATATCTCATAGAAAAGCTGGCATGACAGATCCAAGATCTGACTGCATGTTCTATACAGTCTGGTCTGGATCTGCACCATCCGCAAAGGCAACATAAGTTGTGCTTAGCCCTCTAAGGAAAAATACCTTGGAAAAAATACATGCTGCTAAACTTTTCCCTGGTCCGTTGATTCAGACATGGAGAATTATATCTTGAATGAGCGTATTTATGTTGCAGTTTCAGGCCCCCCCCCACCCACTCCCCTCTGGTGAAAATGCTCTATTTAATTCAACCAAATGACAAAATTTTATTTTGAAGATTTTTCATATGGTGAAGAAAATGCTGTTGGAAAACGAGATGATGAAGGTTACAAGCATTTCTCTCTCTTTCCCACTATATTTTCAAGTTCCACAGGATTGTTTTGTCAAGGGTCAGCAAACTGATTCCAATCTAAGCTCATCAAGAAGAAACACGTCAGTGACCGTACAAAATGGTAGTGCCGTGTTTGTAAGGGGTTATGGAAATTTAACACATCTGACGCTGAAAAGTGCGTAATCAGATACTAGTATATATGCTGGTCAGTATTGCCTTATCAATATCGGAATACACGATAATGGTTTTCTTCCGTCTACGTCCTCCCTTCGCAAAACTGTTTATGCAATATTTACGCAAGAGTTCTGTTAACACTTCCTTTGTTAGCCGCTTTTAGTAGTGATTTCATTTTAATAGGCGTTTTCCCACGTTTCACCAGACTGCTATAAAAACCCGCTATTCTTCTAAAGACAATATTTCCATTTTAGATTCGTTTTACGTGTTTTAATGCAGATGGCTTAACTTTCAAAGGGTCAATCAAAACGGGAAATGACCTTACAAGCCTTGTGATGTCTAAACGAATGTAAGATTTCGTTTTGCGGTAAAAATGTTACGTTCATAATGTTAAGTGGGTGATTTGTTGCCCTGCGCCGGTATCAGTATACTGTGGTTGCTGTGGCAACTGCCATAGAAACGGAAATAAAGTAAGGACGTCAGTAGTATAGGAGGGTCGTCTACACCCCTGCCAGGCCAGGGCAGGGGTCTAGACGACCCTCCCTGAGTGCCGTACATCACCACCCCTGAAAAGAAATTTGTCCTATTCTACCACCCTGAAAGAATTTATCCCTTGCAAAAGTTCACAAAAGGTCCGAAAAGTTGCGAGTAAGCGATAAAGTCCGAGATTCCGCATGAAAATGTTACTATAAATAGAATCATAGCATTCAAAATGGCGGCCTTGTGACTGACAGTCTGGGTAAAAATCCACCCAAAGAGACTACCCTGAGTGGATTTTTCTGCAAAAAAGGCAAAAGGGGGGAGCATTGAGTTGGACTTAGTTTTTTCTTCACCTATGTATGATTTTTCTTTCTAAATGCCTGAACATTGAGTTGGACTTAGTTTTTTACCCTATGGATGATTTTCTCTCTTTCTAAAAGCCTGACCACTGAGTTGGACTTAGACTTTTTTCTACATCTCTATGAATGATTTCTCTTTTCTAAAAGGAATTTATCCCTATATCACTGAGTTGGACTTAGTTTTTTACCCTATGGATGATTTTTTTCTCTTTCTAAATGTCTGGACATTGAGTTGGACTTAGTCTTTTTCTGCAATTATGAATGATTTTCTCTCTAAAAGACTGAGCACTGAGTTGGACTTAGCTTTTTTCACCCTATGAATGAATTCTCTTTTCTATTTGTCTAATCATTGAGTTGAACTTAGACTTTTTTTACCCATATGCTATTAGGATTGCTTTATTGTTTTACTTCTATCCACTACTTGACCTTTAAGTGGTTTCTCTCTAAAAGCCTGGCCATTGAGTTGGACTTAGACTTTTTTCTGCATCTCTATGTATGATTTCTCTTTTCTAAAAGGAATTTATCCCTATATCACTGAGTTGGACTTAGCTTTTTCTTCATCTATGTACGATTTTTTCTTTTTAAATGTCTGAGCACTGAGTTGGGACTTAGTTTTTTCACCCTATGAATGATTTTCTCTCTTTCTAAAAGGATGACCATTGAGTTGGACTTAGTCTTTTTCTGCAATTATGAATGATTTTTTCTTTCTAAAAGACTGAGCACTGGGTTGGACTTAGTCTTTTTCTGAGTTTTTTTACTCTTTGCAGTATAACTCTCTGGAGTATAACTCTTTTGGAGTGCAACTCTTCTAAAAGAAGTTTGACAATTTGAAGAAATGACAATTTTGAAGAAAGATAGAACTTTCGTGGTAGCTGGTTAGTCCTGAAAAGGACTGTTGGGTTAGCTCTGAAAAGAGCTGTGACAATTTGAAGAAATGACAACTTGAAGATAGAACTTTCGTCTGACAGCTTGAAGGTAGAACTTTCGTCTGACATCTTGAGGATAGATCTTTCGTGGTAATGGTTAGTCCTGAAAAGGACTGTTGGGTTAGCTCTGAAAAGAGCTGTGACAATTTGAAGAAATGACAACTTGAAGATAGAACTTTCGTCTGTCAGCTTGAAGGTAGAACTTTCGTCTGACATCTTGAAGATAGATCTTTCGTGGTAATGGTTAGTCCTGAAAAGGACTGTTGGGTTAGCTCTGAAAAGAACTGTGACAATTTGAAGAAATGACAACTTGAAGATAGAACTTTCGTCTGACAGCTTGAAGATAGAACTTTCGTCTGACAGTTTGAAGGTAGAACTTTCGTCTGACAATTTGAAGAAATGACAATTTGAAGAAAAGATAGAACTTACGTCTGACAATTTGAAGAAAGGTAGATCTTCCGTGGTAGATGGTTAGCCCTGAAAAGGGCTGTTGGGGTGGTCCTAAAAAAGGACCTGGTTTGGAGGTTGTGTTTTTAAGCACAACCTCCAACCTTCCTGCACGCCGGACAGCTACTTGCAGCCCTCCTCTTCAGCCTTTTTAGTTGCTGCTCGTCCAAGGCGAAGTCCAACGAGAACGGTGGCTCGTTGTCACTATCCCAGCACTCGGTCTGGGGCACGACGAACTCCTTCTTCTTCTTTTTTTCTCTGGATGCCATCTGGGCGAGTTTAGAAAAACTCATGTCTCTCAACGCACACTCCATGTTGCAGCAACTTGAAGAGAATGAATGATGTGCGGGAAATGCCACTGGGTTTTATAACTTTTCAGACGGATTGAACTAGTTGACCCATGACGTCATTTTCTCCTATGTTTTTCCCGCGTCGGCGTTTCATGCTGTTTTGGCTCCAAAATTAATGTTATCCAATCAGAATTATCGTTGTTTTTCTAATACTAAATGTTTTATTGTTGACCAACCCGCGTCGGTGTTTCATGCTGTTTTGGCTCCAAATTAATGTTGTCCAATCAGAATCAACGTTTTATTTCTAATACTAAATGTTTTATTGTTGACCAACCCGTGGCTTTGTTGCATTTTTTGTTGTTCGGGGGTTAGAAAAAACTAGAGTTTGACTATTCTACGACTTTTTTGATTGTAAATCTTTTGAGTTTTTGACAATTTTAAAAAAGACAGAACTTTCGTGTTAGATGGTTAGCGCTGAAAAGAGCTGTTTTGTTTTGGAGGCTATGTTTTTTCCACTTCTAATGGCAACACCCGAAATTCACTTGGCAAATGGCTAAGATGATGTCAGGCGTTGTCTTTAAAAATAGTTGAAGTAATCTTTCGCTGAGATCTTTTGTAGGGCTGTGTTATAGGTTGTAGTTGGTTTTGTTCCTCCTCTCCTACGAAGTGAGTGTTTAGTTGTAATAACTGTTGACCTGCATTTAGATATTCTTAGAGAGTCTCACGTAGTTGATAATTTATCTCCTCCATATTGATACTGCTTCCGAATATTGACACTGCTTCCGAAGTGCTCGTTAGCTGAGAGCAAAAAAATGGTGAATGTATGAAAATAACGCTGGGCTTTATACGTTTACAGAGGCTTGAAATTTTTAAAAGAGCTCGGGTCTGGCAGACAGCACATACATTTTTTCCATGCTGCGTTTCATGCTAATATAGCAAAAAAAGTTATGAGACGATGTATGGAAAAAATGTAGACAGAACAAGTCTTTGGGAAAAAACAGAATGAAGAGCTCTATTGTTTTTGAACTTTTATTTATTGAACTTTTATTTATTGAAAAGAACTAAACAATGAAACATTTTTTTGCAAAGCATCATAAAAAATTTCTTGACAATGAAAAAAATTCTTGACAATGAAAAAATCACAAGGAAACATTTTTTACAATACAGCATAAAAACAGAATTAATCGCAAAAACAGTATATAACAAATTTTTTACAATGCAAATTTCGCAAATACCACGAGTTTCATATTTGTTTTCATATTCCTACCGTTTTGTTGTTTTTTCTTGGTTGTTTTCGCTCTGTCTTTGGTTTTTTCGGGATCTTGAAATCAACGTGATTATCAATGTTTTTCCCGTATTTACCCTGGCCTGTCAATATTGGTGTAGTCGGTCTTTGATCAACTCGCTGTTTCTTGTGGAGATGGCTAGCATCTTCCTCAGATTTCCGTTTTGTTGTTTTTCTTGGTTGTTTTTCCTCTGGTTGTTTTTTCTTTGGTTGATTTTTCTTCACAACAGTTACAATAGAGTCCACTAACTTGTGAAGATTGGATTTATCAAAGTCGAACTCCACAGGGATCTTCACAGGAGTTGTTGAAATGCACTGATCCTGTTGACGTAGTACCTCGATATTTCTACTGAGCTGCTCAGTACTTGTGCTTAAAGTTTTAATTTCCTCCAAATGTCTGTTTAAAGTCTCCAGCTGATCTATGATTCGGATCATCATGCTATCTTGTTTCAAATTTAGCTGCTTTACCTCTTCATAAATGTTGTCAAACACCGTCGCTGGAATGATAGTTGTCGAATTTAACTCCGGTGGTGGATTGCTGATTGTCGAATTTATAACTGATGAAAGAACGTCTCCATTGTTTTCCACTGGTGGAAAATCGTCCAAGTTGATTTCATCTAAGTTGTGCTTCATATTGAAACTGCCTCTGAATATTGATACTGCTTGCGAAGTGATCGTTAGCTGAGAATCAAAGAAATGGTGTTTGGTATGAAATAACGCTGCGTTTTTTATACGTTTACAGAGGATTGAAATTTTTAAAGAGCTCGGACCTGACGGAAAACACCAGGATTGAACTGTGTGACACCGAATTAGGAGTGGTAAAAAACACCAATATAACCATCGATTTAATTGGGCAATGTTAATGAAACGCCGACGCGGGAAAAAACATAGGAGAAAATGACGTCATGGGTCAACTAGTTCAATCCTCCTGTAAAGCTATAAAGCTCAGTGATATTTTACATAAAATCATATTTGTTCCAGAATGGTTCGAATTCTTGTATGCCCTCACTGTGCAAGCAGATGTCTGATAGAGTGTGGAAAATGTTTTACCATACTTGAGTATCTTGGACAGAAACATAACTGTCCAGATACAGATGAAGGATTTTACGATGATGATGAAGGTTCATCGACTTGTTGCGAACACTGTGGGTGCGAAATCATCCCGGTGGATCGGACGGAGGAGTCGTAGAGCTGAATATCAATGTGAGATCCTTTTAAAAAAAGCCTTTTCAGGGCTAACCATCTATACGAAAGATCTTTCTTTCTTCAAAATTGTCAAAAGTAAAAAAAGACTTACAGTCACAACTAGAAAAAGTCAAAAGTAAGAAGTAATTATTTTATATTTTTCATTTCAAAAAAGAACTTATGTACAATGAAAAAATCAAATCATGAACTGTAAAAAACAAAAAATGAATGAACTGTAAAGACAAAAAAATGAATGAAAAAATCAAGTCAGTTTTTTTGTTTAAATTCAGTATTGTGTCGAAATCTTTTTTCACTCAGTATGTTTTTCTTTTTTTCTTTGGGATGTCAGATTCACATTTGGTTTTACGTTTTCTTTTCCTATCGTTGTTTTTTAATACCACATCTGGACAGATTTTATCCTCGTGTTTTGTTGATTTGTAAAAGAAACAGTTCTTTGTTACTCGTTTTTTCTTCTTTTCGTTGTCTTGCTGTTTTTCCTCTCCGTACGAGCAACCCGCTTCTGCAGAAAAATCGTTGTTTTTTAGATCCGAAGTTTGTTGTTTTCTTAGATTTTTTCGTAATGTCTCTAAATCATCTGCTATTTTGCAGATTTCTGAATCGTTGATATCCGTCGTGTCGCTCTGCATGTCTACGGTCTGAGTTTCAACCGATGACGATGTAGCTTGTGGTGAACTTTTTTTCCATGTATTTCCACTGCAGAATGAATTTAGTGTGCCGACGAATTTTATATCTTTGAGACCATCAACGTTGTAAAACGATGGTAAAATCTCAATGTCGTGACTGTGCGGATTCACGTAGACAAAAACAATTGTTCCTAGCTGATTTTCTTTTTCTGGACATTCTTTGGCCCAATGTCCTGCTTCGTTGCATGTGAAACAAATATTTGTTCTCTCGCCATTCGCACCATATCGTTTGTCAATCGTCGCTTGATCCAAAACTCTGTAGCTGGTAGTACGGTAAACATCTTTTTCTTCTAAATGTTGCTGGGATAAAAATGATCCCACATAGTTTCCGATATGTTTAACATCATACTTTGATGGTATATTGCTGATCTCATAATCGTGGGTGTATGGATTAACATACAGATACACCCTCTTTCTAAGTGGTGATGTATTTTGCAGCTTTAACTCGCTCATATTTTTTTATCAGCTGTACTGTTTGAGATTGAGTAGGAGAATGATTAGATTTTCACAACTATCGTCTCTATTTATACACTGTTACAACAGAGAGGCTATATAAATTGTCAGTTTTTTCTCACTTCTGCATTATTGTCTTTTCACTCAGAGCTAAAACGATGGGTAAAAGAAAAAGAATAATAACCTATTCAGACAGCGAAAGTGACGATGAGGTGTTTCCACCAACAAAAAAGAAAAAAACTAGACCTTTGAAAGAAGAAAGTGACGATGAGATATTTCCAGCAATAAAAAAGAAAAAAACTAAACCGTTGAAAGAAGAAAATGACAGCGACGATGAAAGTATCAACTCTAACTTAGACATGAAAAGTCTATATGATTTAACAGAAAAGGGAAATAAGAAGTCAAGAAAATTTAAAACAGAATCACATGTGCTGATGCTGAGTTTTAAGAAATTTGAAGAATTAACACCTCAGAGACTACTTGGATTATTTGACGATGTTACCCATGAAATCATTCGAAAGTTAAATGCTAACCCTACGGACATGATTAGAATTACCATCAATCATCCTTCGTCGGAAATAGGAACCCATATTCCTTTTTTAGCTGCAGACCAGTTACAAGGTGAAACTATGCTGAATGAAATTGAACGAGTTTTACAATCGAATACAGATTTCGTCTTGAACGATGGATTAATGACATTTGACATTTACACATACAATACCACCAAGTGGTAGCGGAAAACAAAAATATAGATCGTCAGAATTAGATTCGAAGATTTTTGCCCAGAAGAAGCAATCTATTATACAAATTGGTAATCATGACCAACTATGTTTTGCAAGAGCTGTTGTTGTGGGAATTTGCTACAGTGAACGTGAAAACACCGAAGTATGGAATAGAAAATGGCGTCGTATTTGTCGTTCAAAACGCCTTTTTCAAAAGACTGAAGCTGAGAAATTGTTAAATGAAGCTGGAGTTTCACCAAACCAGTCTGTAGGAATTGATGAATACAAAAAAATTCAAACATTGTTGTATGAAAAAGGCTGTCATTAAAGTTCATCAACAGCATTCAAAAGTGGAAAAAATATTTAAACATCCAGAAGTGAAAGCCAATAGTAAGATTATACATTTGTACTTTCATCAAAACCATTATGACTACATCAAATCTATCAAAGGTTTTCTTAGTTGTGGATATTATTGTGAGTTCTGTGATGTGGGTTACTCTAACCGAGAAAATCATGCTTGTTCAAATATCTGCAAAGGTTGTTATCGCAAAGGAAAATGTCCATCAGAATCAAAAGAATATGTTTGCAGTTATTGCAATAGACGGTTTTTTAGTGCTGAATGCTTTGAAAATCACAGAAATGTACAAGGTAAAGAAACGAAATCCATTTGTGTATTAGTAAAACTCTGCTCGAAATGCGGTGCACAATATCATGACAGAAAGAAAAATCATGTTTGCAATGGAAAGAAAAGATGTCATATCTGTAAGAGAATTGTTAACTTTTCTCATCAATGCTATATTCAACCTTACCAAAGTAAGTTGAACCATGACAGCGATGACGAGACGAGTTCTTCTGTAGTCAAAAAAACACAGTTTATTTTCTTTGATTTTGAATGCAAACAAGACACAGGGGTACACATCCCGAATTATTGTATCGCACACAGAGCGTGTGATGTATGTATCGATAAATCACTTGATTTTCATTGTTCTACATGCAGTGAATTTGAAGAGGGTCGGGAAGTTATTTTTCAAGGTGAAGAAACTTTGAGTAAATTTTGCAACTGGCTCTTTTCAAAACATCATAAAGGGGTTACGGCTATTGCCCATAATTTCAAAGGTTATGACGGTCAGTTCATTCTTGACTATATTGTCAAAGTTGGGTTAAAACTTCCAAAATTGATCATGAATGGAAACAATATTATGAAGTTAGAACTGAATGGTGTACGTCTGATCGATTCTTTCAATTTCATGAGTTTTGGTTTGGCAAAATTTCCACCCACCTTTGGTCTTCAAGAAATGAAAAAAGGTTACTTTCCTCACTGGGCAAATACAGATGAATTTTGGAGTTACATTGGACCCTACTTGGATATGACTTATTACAAACCCGACTCAATGTCTGAAGAGGCTAGGTCAAAATTCATAGTTTGGTATAATGACAAAGTTCGAAATGGTGAGGAATTCAATTTTCAGAAGGAGATGGAATTGTACTGTAGGTCAGATGTTGATATCCTCAGACGAGGGTGTGCTGAATTCAGAAAGCTGTTTATCGAACAGGGTGGTATTTGTCCATTTTTAGAGGCGATTACCATCGCAGATGCCTGTAACAAGGTGTGGCGAAGCAAATATTTACCAGAAAATCAAATAGCTATCATTTCAAGTAAAGACTCATCCAGACGTCGCTTTTCTATGAAAGCGATACGATGGGTTCAAAGCGTTGCTCAGGAAAAAGGTATTAATATTCAGCATGCAAAAAATGGTGGTGAAGCTCAAATCGGGAAATATGGTGTAGATGGTTTTCACCGTCAATCAAACACTGTTTATGAATTTCTTGGGGATTTGTATCATGGTTGTCCTGTATGCTATACAGATCGAAAACAGATCAATCCTATTAATGGAAAACCCATGTCTGAATTGTACGAACGTACATTTGAACGTATAGCAGATATCGAAGAAATGGGATATAATGTAGTGTACATTTGGGAACACGAATTTGATGCTAAGATGAAGGATAAAGAGTACAAAAAACTCATTGAAAAGTTATATCCACATTGGGACCCTATCGATCCGAGGGATGGTTTGTCCGGGGGAAGATGTAATGCTATAAAAATTGGATATGATGTTGATGAAAAAACCAAAAAGGAAATCAAGTACATCGATATCTGTTCTCTATACCCTTACGTTTGTAAACACAAATCCTATCCTGTAGGTCAGCCAAAAATTTTGTCTGCTGAGAATATTGATATGAACAATATTCGCCAATATGAGGGATTAATCAAGTGTAAAGTTTTACCTCCAACTGATTTGTTTCACCCCGTTCTCCCAGTTCACTGTAACAACAAAATGATGTTTCCACTCTGTATGAAATGTGCAGAAGAAAGCTCAAACATTTGTAGACATGGTAAAGAAGAGAGGGCTTTGGTCGGAACTTGGGTTACTTTTGAATTATTCAAGGCTCTTGACTGCGGTTATCGATTATTACAAGTGTATGAAATTTGGCATTTCAATTCTGTGTCAGATCAGTTCTTTAAACATTATGTGGACAATTTCTTGAAAATTAAGCAAGAAGCCAGTGGTTATCCAGATTGGTGTCAATCAGACTCAGAAAAAGATCAGTTCGTTTGTGAATATGAGAAGGCGGAAGGTGTTCGTCTTGATCCAAGTTGTATTCAAAGAAATGCTGGGAGAAAATCATTTGCTAAGATTATGTTGAACTGTCTTTGGGGAAAATTAGCTCAGCGTGAAAAAATGACCCAGACGGAATACATCAGTGATCCGTCTAAATATTTTGAATTAGTCACCAATCCCAATTTCATTGTAAAGCATGTAGAAATCTTTGACGAGAACTGTTCATTCATCTTGGTTAACTATGAATCAAAGTTGGAACATATTGACACCCACGCTACAGCCAATGTGGTAGTAGGTTCTTACGTAACAGCTTATGCAAGGTTGGAATTGTACAGCGTTCTTGAAAAGTTAAAAGATAGAGTTCTGTATTTCGATACAGATAGTTGTATGTACATTCACGACCCTGAATTATGGAATCCTCCTATTATTAACAGCCGGTTAGGAAAATGGACTGATGAAGAGCCTGCTTGTAAAATTACTCAATTCAGAGGACTTGGACCTAAGAATTATGCTTACAAAATGAAAACAAAAGATGGAAAAGAGATAAGCAAATGTAAAGTAAAGGGGATTACTCTGGATTACAATACAAAACAGGTGCTAAATTTCGATACATATTCGAAATGTGCTTTGGATCGCACAATAGAAATCAAAATTCAGTATGATTGTAGAATTAAAAGACACAGAGATAGAACGGTTACCAGTGAACCACAAACAAAAACGTTTCGTTCTGTATACACCAAGAGAGTTATTGTAAATGGTGCTGACACTGTACCCTATGGTTATAAAAGTTTGAGAAAATAACTTCATATCACATTGTTGTGTACCAATCAGTCAAAGTAAGTCGGGGAAAACATATTAGCCGTTGGTCAAAAACAGTCATGTTGCCGTTACCAATAGAACTAAGTGAAAAAATTTATGGAGAATTTGTTCGACAGCATACGCTTGATGAACGAACACAGCTTAACATTAAATTTTTCTGTGTGAAAATTTGGATCGGAAAATTGTTTAAGTGGATTGCAAAAGGAGAAAAGTCCTACAAAGTGTATGGTATAATCAACTTTATTGCAACGATGGTGGACGATTCGGGGTTGGATCTCGTTCTCAAGACTTATTTAGCAGATAGCTGTATGAAAGACAGTGTTATTAGTAAGCTGTTTCGATCCACAAGTCGATGGACATTTTTTATCATAGGAACAACAGAAGAAAGTTTTCTTAACGTTCTGAAAATGAAATCAGTTCTATTTGACTTTTACTTACGCTACAAAAAAGGATCTGTCCATGATTCCTACGGAGAATCAAAGGAAACCATGGTAGGGTATATTCTATTTGATAGAGATGTTACAGAAGAAGTGGTATATTCAGCTCTTTCAACAAAAGACGCTTATAGACATGTTGCTCCATTCATAGGCCTACGAGATTTCGACGATATGGACAGTGAGTATACAATGTTTTTGGGGTATGACCAATTGCATAAAGACATTACGGAATATGAAAACAAATGTGAAACTCGTGGTATTTGCGAATTTGCATTGTAAAAAATTTGTTATATACTGTTTTTGCGAATAATTCATTGCGAAAAATAATTCATTGCGAAAAAATAATTCATTGTGATTAATTCATTGTGAATAATTCATTGTTAAGAAATTTTTTCAGTGTGATTTTTTCATTGTTAAGAAAATGTTTTTTATGCTGTATTGTAAAAATGTTTCCTTGTGATTTTTTTCATTGTCAAGAAATTTTTTCATTGTCAAGAAATTTTTTATAATGCATTGCAAAAAAAATGTTTCAATGTTTAGTTCTGTTCAGTAAATAAAAGTTCAATAAATAAAAGTTCAAAAAAACAATAGAGCTCTTCATTCTGTTTTTCCCCAAAGACTTGTTCTGTCTACATTTTTTCCATACAACGTCTCATAACTTTTTTTTTTGCTATATTAGCATGAAACGTAGCATGGAAAAAATGTATGTGCTTTCTGCCAAGTCCGAGCTCTTTAAAAATTTCAATCCTCCTTAAACGTATAAAACTCGGCGTTATTTTCATACAATCACCATTTCTTGATTCTCAGCTAACGATCACTTCGAAAACAGTGTCAATATTCGGAAGCAATATCAATATGGAGGAGGTAAATCATCAACTACGTGAGGCTCTCCAAGAGTATCTAAATGCCGGGCAGCAGTTATTGCAACTAACCACTCATCTCGTAGGAGAGGAGGAACAAAACCAACTACAACGTATAACACAGCCATACAAAGATCTCGGCGAAAGATTAGTTCAACTATTATCAAAGACAACACCGGATATCATTTTGGTTGATATCGAATTTGGGAGGAAGATTACAGCATGCCCTATTTGCCAAGCGAATTTCGGGTGTTGCCATTAGAAGTGGAAAAAACACAGCCTCCAAAAACAAAACAGCCCTTTTCAGGGCTACCCATCTACCACGAAAGTTCTATCTTTTTTTCAAATTGTCAAAACTCAAAAGATTTACAATCAAAAAAAGTCATAGAATAGTCAAACTCTAGTTTTTCTATCCCCGAACAAGAAAAAATGCAACAAAACCACGGGTTGGTCGACAATAAAACATTTAGTATTAGAAATAAAACGGTGATTCTGATTGGATAACATTAATTTTGGAGCCAAAACAGCATGAAACGCCAACGCGGAAAAACATAGGAGAAAATGACGTCATGGGTCAACTAGTTCAATCCGTCTGAAAAGCTATAAATCTCGGCGATTTATTTTCCATACATTTCATTTTCACAATGGCTACGATAGCACCACTTCTTGGTACTTGGATGGATGCTGAGCGAAAGTTAATAAGAGCAAGGAGGCAAATCGTCTTACTTAAACAACGCTTAGCTGGAGTGAGAAGACGATACGAGAGGGCTGAGCTTGCTAATAACAGGGTGTTCTGTTATAACCTTCGGATGAAGGAACTCATTATTGAGGGCATGCTTGAGATGTATTTTCAGTATGTTATTTCAAAAACTGAGCAGGTGACCCGTCTTTTCCGCGCGCAAATCGCCGCTGAAAGGAGTGAGTCAGACAGCGAATCGACTGATGCTGATACTGAATAAACATTTTGAAAAAATCAGCTCTTCTCAAAAAACAGCCCTTTTCAGGGCTAACCATCTACCACGAAAGATCTATCTTTCTTCAAATTGTCATTTCTTCAAATTGTCAAACTTCTTTCTTTTTAGAAGAGTTACACTCCAAAAAGAGTTACACTCCAGAGACTTACGCTGAAAAGAGCAAAAAACTCAGAAAAAAGACTAAGTCCAACTCAATGGTCAGACAATTAGAAAGAAAAAAATCATCCATAGATGTAGAAAAAACTAAGCCCACCTCAGTGCTCAGACATTTAGAAAGAAAAAAATCATACATAGGTGAAGAAAAAACTAAGTCCAACTCAATGCTTAGACATTTAGAAAGAGAATTCATTCATAAATGCAGAAAAAGACTAAGCCCAACACAGTGAGATAGGGATAAATTCCTTTTAGAAAAGAGAAATCTTACATAGAGATGCAGAAAAAAGTCTAAGTTCAACTCAGCGATATAGGGACAAATTCCATTTAGAGAGAAAAATCATTCATAGGATGAAAAAAACTAAAAAGTGATCCATTACACATATAAAACACCAAACTCTTGATTATTTTTTCTCATTCACCATTAACTTTTCGTAAAACCTGAACCAGTATCCCACAATGTTTGGATTAACATTTTTTCTCTTATTGCTCTTCTGGTTAGAAGAAAGAGAACGTTTCAGATATATCAGACATGAAAATGAGCATCTGATGCAAATGTTAGATAAAATGGAATCAATCAAAAGAAAGAGAGGAGGATAAAAAAAAAGTGCATTCTGTACAAAAAAAACCAACCCTTTTCAGGGCTAGCTATCTTAAATAAACATCTTTCTTTTCATTTTGTCAGAAGACTCATAATCAAAAAAAAGTCATAGGTTAGTTAAACTCTAGTTTTTTTCTAACCCGAACAAGAAAATGTAACAATACCATGGATTGGTCAAAAATAAAACATTTAGTATTAGAAAAACAACGATAATTCTGATTGGATAACATTAATTTTGGAGCCAAAACAGCATGAAACGCCGACGCGGGAAAAACATAGGAGAAAATGACGTCATGGGTCAACTAGTTCAATCCGTCTGAAAAGTTATAAAACCCAGTGGCATTTCCCGCACATCATTCATTCTCTTCAAGTTGCTGCAACATGGAGTGTGCGTTGAGAGACATGAGTTTTTCTAAACTCGCCCAGATGGCATCCAGAGAAAATAAGAAGAAGAAGGAGTTCGTCGTGCCCCAGACCGAGTGCTGGGATAGTGACAACGAGCCACCGTTCTCGTTGGACTTCGCCTTGGACGAACAGCAACTAAAAAGGCTGAAGAGGAGGGCTGCAAGTAGCTGTCCGGCGTGCAGGAAGGTTGGAGGTTGTGCTTAAAAACACAACCTCCAAACCAGGTCCTTTTTTAGGACCACCCCAACAGCCCTTTTCAGGGCTAACCATCTACCACGGAAGATCTACCTTTCTTCAAATTGTCAGACGTAAGTTCTATCTTTTCTTCAAATTGTCATTTCTTCAAATTGTCAGACGAAAGTTCTACCTTCAAACTGTCAGACGAAAGTTCTATCTTCAAGCTGTCAGACGAAAGTTCTATCTTCAAGTTGTCATTTCTTCAAATTGTCACAGTTCTTTTCAGAGCTAACCCAACAGTCCTTTTCAGGACTAACCATTACCACGAAAGATCTATCTTCAAGATGTCAGACGAAAGTTCTACCTTCAAGCTGACAGACGAAAGTTCTATCTTCAAGTTGTCATTTCTTCAAATTGTCACAGCTCTTTTCAGAGCTAACCCAACAGTCCTTTTCAGGACTAACCATTACCACGAAAGATCTATCCTCAAGATGTCAGACGAAAGTTCTACCTTCAAGCTGTCAGACGAAAGTTCTATCTTCAAGTTGTCATTTCTTCAAATTGTCACAGCTCTTTTCAGAGCTAACCCAACAGTCCTTTTCAGGACTAACCAGCTACCACGAAAGTTCTATCTTTCTTCAAAATTGTCATTTCTTCAAATTGTCAAACTTCTTTTAGAAGAGTTGCACTCCAAAAGAGTTATACTCCAGAGAGTTATACTGCAAAGGGTAAAAAAACTCAGAAAAAGACTAAGTCCAACCCAGTGCTCAGTCTTTTAGAAAGAAAAAATCATTCATAATTGCAGAAAAAGACTAAGTCCAACTCAATGGTCATCCTTTTAGAAAGAGAGAAAATCATTCATAGGGTGAAAAAACTAAGTCCCAACTCAGTGCTCGGACATTTAAAAAGAAAAAATCATACATAGATGAAGAAAAAGCTAAGTCCAACTCAGTGATATAGGGATAAATTCCTTTTAGAAAAGAGAAATCATACATAGAGATGCAGAAAAAAGTCTAAGTCCAACTCAATGGCCAGGCTTTTAGAGAGAAACCACTTAAAGGTCAAGTAGTGGATAGAAGTAAAACAATAAAGCAATCCTAATAGCATATGGGTAAAAAAAGTCTAAGTTCAACTCAATGATTAGACAAATAGAAAAGAGAATTCATTCATAGGGTGAAAAAAGCTAAGTCCAACTCAGTGCTCAGTCTTTTAGAGAGAAAATCATTCATAATTGCAGAAAAAGACTAAGTCCAACTCAATGTCCAGACATTTAGAAAGAGAAAAAAATCATCCATAGGGTAAAAAACTAAGTCCAACTCAGTGATATAGGGATAAATTCCTTTTAGAAAAGAGAAATCATTCATAGAGATGTAGAAAAAAGTCTAAGTCCAACTCAGTGGTCAGGCTTTTAGAAAGAGAGAAAATCATTCATAGGGTATAAAACTAAGTCCAACTCGATGTTCAGGCATTTAGAAAGAAAAATCATACATAGGTGAAGAAAAAACTAAGTCCAACTCAATGTTCCCCCTTTTGCCTTTTTTGCAGAAAAATCCACTCAGGGTAGT
This sequence comes from Hippopus hippopus, assembly GCA_946811185.2. Classification (NCBI taxonomy): domain Eukaryota; kingdom Metazoa; phylum Mollusca; class Bivalvia; order Cardiida; family Cardiidae; genus Hippopus; species Hippopus hippopus. The sequence continues at coordinate 89,405 of OX328099.1, read as the reverse complement.
CTCTTTGGGTGGATTTTTACCCAGACTGTCAGTCACAAGGCCGCCATTTTGAATGCTATGATTCTATTTATAGTAACATTTTCATGCGGAATCTCGGACTTTATCGCTTACTCGCAACTTTTCGGACCTTTCGTGAACTTTTGCAAGGGATAAATTCTTTCAGGGTGGTAGAATAGGACAAATTTCTTTTCAGGGGTGGTGATGTACGGCACTCAGGGAGGGTCGTCTAGACCCCTGCCCTGGCCTGGCAGGGGTGTAGACGACCCTCCTATACTACTGACGTCAAAATTGTTAAAAAAGCAATCTTAAAATTATGAAGTATAAGATAGCACGTTTTAACATAGATTACATATTTGTTTCTAGGTTTGCTAGCAGAGTCTCATTACTTTCCGAACAGCCCTCGTATACTGGTTCCAAAAGCAACTATATATTTGAAGATGCTTTTTTTGGTTTATAGGATAACATCAGTTTTGAAACAAAGGTTTGGTAAACAAATCTTTCAATTACACGTTAGGGATACATAGGCAAGCCAGCAACTGTTTTTCGTTCTATATTCATTACAAAATGTTCTTGACATATAAATCATATGATATAACAGTGATTATTTTAAAGTAGTAAAACTAATTCAAAGCCTAGCCGGTAGTGTCGATTTAAGATCAGAATACACATAAGAATTGCATGCATTCAACACCAAATTCACACTTATCGTGAAAAAAGAAAAGAGACCCAAATAACTGCATTTTAAAGTCTGTCTTACCCTCGTTGAATCTTCATATCGGTCAGTGGAGATCAGAAAAGTAAGACTGCCTATTTCCTGACATATCTATATTTCCTTTTTATTTATTTTTCTTTTGTTTTGTTCTTCATTGCTCTTATGAAAATCAAAATTGCATACGCTTTTACACTTATTTGTTTTCCAACAGTTCATTCGTTATAGACGTACTTTAGGATCACTTTTATACAGTCGAAATGAAGAAATAGTTTTTACTGTAGGAGTGGAGAAATGGATAATTATTTTAACAGGTATTTCAATAGAAATATCTGTCCTTCGTTTCAAAATTTTGATATATTTATTATTAACTGAAATTACTTCATGTCGTGCTATGTGTCTATTTCAATCGGTCTGAAACATGACAAAAGAAATATTGAATAGTATCGATTACAGTCCTTATTTCAATAGTCTTTATATTCGCAGTAGGGGAGGACATATTTTCACGGTTAGAGGTATAATCATACTAATGCCATTGAACCATCCTCCCCTTTCAAATTACGGTTAATCTAACTTAAAAGAGAGATATCCCTTTTTAGAAACCAGTTATAGCTGATAAAAATCTGTCCTTATGAGAAGGGTTTTGTCTAGCTGTCTATCAATACAAACATTATAGTTTTAGAAGAAGTAAAAGATCGTGGACCACCTCGGTATTTTGAAAACTACTACACGGAGGATTACCAAAAAATTGCATAGATAAGCATTAATTATCTGGTAACTGTCTAAAGCTTTCAAATGTATTATTCAAGTAGGTAAAGTATGGCGTCATTTTCATGACGTCATATACTGCATTAGTAGTCCAAAATGTCGGACGACGTTTTATTTGAGCCGAGAGTAATCATAAAGTTTTACGTCAAAATCGGAAAGTATTTATCAGAAATCAAAACCGATTTAGAAACAGTTTCAGGGGACTCTGCACTGAAGAAATCTGATATTTGTACATGGATCGGACCGATTTAGACAAGGGTGCAATACTGTTAAAGATGACCCTAAATCTGGCCGTCCATCAACATCAGTCACAGACAAAAATCATAACGGATTTAGAGTAGCATGTAAAACAAGATCGTCGAGATACTGTCAGAAAAATAGCTGACACATTCAACATTTCATATAGAAGTGCTCAGGAGATTTTGACTGAGAATCTTGGAATGTCAAGTGTTTGCACAATGTGGGTACCTCGGCAACTGACGCCCAAGAAAATGGGGGTTAGGGTCGGAATCTGTCAAGAAAATTCAGAACGCATTAGGGTAGAGGGGTCAAACTTTACTGATCGTATTGCAACATGCGATAAAACATAGGCACACTTTAATGAGACTGAATCTAAACGACAAAGCAGTGTATGGTAACATCCAGCATCGCCTTCCTCTGGTAAAGCCAATCTTTCTAAGTCACTTGGTAAAGTTATACATCATGTATTTCTGTTCTCCTTTTTTTTTTTCTTCTACATCATGTTGTATTTATACATACTACAGTCAATACTGAGTTTTATGCCCACATTATTCAAATAAATTGCACAAACACCATACGAAAAAAACAGCGTGAAATCCTGTGGAGTGACGTCATTTTACATTTAGATAACGCCATAGCTCACAAAGCCTCACTTGGACAAGAAACTTTGCAAAAAACTAAACATAGATACACTAGCAAAATCCCCTTATAATTTAGTCCTGACTCCATGTGACCTCTGACAATTTCCTGTTTTGAAAGATTCTGTATGTGGCACGCCCTACGAGAGCAGAAACGAGCTAACCCTCGCTGTAACCGGGTCCTTGACAGTAATGTCACGTGACGCGCTCGCACACGTGTTTCGCGCGTGGAAATCAAGAATGAATAAGAGCATAGAGCTCAAAGGAGGTTACTTTCAAAAATAGTAAACACTCCGAGTTGTTTTTTAGAACAATATTCCGATACCGACTGGTCCACGTTCTTTCTGATCACCCCTCGTACGATACGCATTTAGGGGACGATTTTTTTTCTTTTTTCAAATCTGTCCGAAACTCTGGCGCGTGAAAACTCTTTACGTCTTAAGAATTTAAGAAAATCATGACACTGCAGATCGGTCTGATGATATTTATTTCTTAAGCAAATACCATATTGTTCTCTCTATTGCTTACTCAAAATTTCAATTAGATCTTGAAGACAGTTGTGCTTTTCTGTGTTTTTAGACGAACGTCAGTTTAGTCCGGATTTGAAATATATTTTCCAGTCCACATGAACAGGAAACGCGTGTTCCCACGAGAAGCATCCTGTCAGTTACACTTTTTAGCATTAGAATAAATAACGTTAATATTGTAAAATCTGTTTGCACTGGAGTGGAATGCTTTCTTTATGCTGTCGACTTCTGTATACCGGTCCAAACACATACATACATACGATTGAAAGACAGCTTCAATACGTCTTAAACATTTGGAATAAATGGTCAAACTAAAGTAAACTCAAATTTTCGAGATCACAGACCAAAATGTATACATTTCTGTCAGCCAAGGCAACTTCGTCTCGGCCTGGAGCTGTCACTAGATGGTGTTGGCATTAAAGCTGTTCCAGAATTTCGATTTTTGGTCTTTTATACATCTGTAAACTCACTTCCACCCCACATACAAATTATGTATGCAATCAATGCCCCAAAACTCTGTATCTTTTAGGAGTTGTTTCAAGTATAGATATGAAATGCTTCGAGATTTAAATCACACCATGGAAAGGTACTGAAATTATTGTGAAGATGATAATCTGTTATTGTACGGTTGGTCCAAGTAATAGTCAGCAAAATAAATTTTAAACCAATTTGAAAGTAAACAAAGGATGGGGCGACCTGGCAACTTTTGACCTAGTTTTAAAACTCATTTTCCTGCCAGCGACTGACACTTAGACCGACCGTAAAATAGTAGACTTTTTTTTTTTTTTTTTTTTTCACAATGATGTTCATAATTTTACAATGCAATTTACCATCCCTTGTATTTACTTTTCGCCGCTATGGGGCCTTAGATACAATGCAGCCCTTCAATATGTTGTTTTATCAAAAATGTAGAATGAAAAAGACGCTTACTGAAGTAAGAATGTAATAAAAGATTTGAGAATACAATTTTTTATGAGACTGGTATAGTAAGTCAAAGAGACCAAATATCACATAACTTCGGATGCTGTGACTAGACTATACCAATATTATACAAATATTTGAACATATGAATTATAGATCATCTCGATCTACTCTATGTGCAGGTAAAACTGCAAATCTTAATCTACGCTAAGTGCCTAAGTACCGAGATGTTGCCTGTAGAAGTCCAAAAGTACACTAAGGAAAATATTAATACTAGATGTACAAAGTAGACTCTTGAACCAAATGATTATTATAGAGGTCATGCTGCAAGAAGCTAAATCCATTTTACAAATAATTGTCTGTTATCGTTTTTTCCAGGTATCCCTTTATAACAATGACTTTTAGATAAAGCTTTACTCTACAGGCCAACAAAATAATAATATTAATAATAAAATAATAATAATATTTCGAACAAATAAAGGATTAAATGACATATTGTCTAACACGTAACTTTAACTTCTAAATTGTATGTTTCTACTTTTACTTTTCCAAATCGAGTTTTCTTTGAGATTAACTTACTTGTAGTAATATTACTAAATGGTTTTAGTATTTTATACTGACAAAAGTAAAAAAAATTGAAGAAAAAATGTGTCAGATCAGAAAATATGTTAAGGGCGCTATCATTTGATATAGCAGACAATATTTCTGAAGACCAAGATCAGAATGTATACCTATAGTATAGGTTAATTTAGGTTCTATGGCAGACCGATGTAATCAAGATCAGACTCTATACCAAAGATAAATGTAGATGCTGATAGTTAATATCGTGACAATAACAATCCGCGCCTTCATATAATGTTTAAAACAAGAATAGACTGTCGAATGAATGCTCATTTTCGAGCTTATTTCAATGTTGTTATTTGGTATATTTCATAATTATGTAGACCACATGGAAAATAAAAGCCCTCAAAAGACTTCTTTTTTCTTCACTCAACCGGTCAATTTTTAGCATGACATTATCCTCAAACAAGTAGGAAATAAGGTGGTCACAAAGTAGATATTTGTCTGTGAGCAGATCAATTAGTTTGAGGTCTAAGCAGACGACAAAAGTCTAGAATTTTCCAGACTCAAAGGGTTGGGAGGCGACAAAGTAAATTAGGCTCGAATGATAGGATTTATCTTTGAAAAGGGAGAAAACGTTGTGGGCATAGAAAAAAACAGTATTGGGTAACATAATTTTCTCCTTTTCCAACAATGTTTTCAAAGCCTGTCATTCGCAAGGTCGTTTAAACACATGATCGTCTGATGTATAGTTATAGGTATTTTGAAGTTCACAGGGACCCCCTGAATTCTGAAATATCTTGAAAAATACTTTATCATTTATAATGAAACATTTCGAAGTCTTGATTTTTTCTTCCACAAAAAAGAGCATTTTGCCCATTCCAGTAGTGTTAATTTTTTGTTCTAAAGCTTTACTTTCTGCAGCGGTTTCGCATTGTGACCATAACAGCAAACCTAACTAGAGAAGTGTATGGAACGCCATAACTGTCTTATGTTGTCATAAAACATTTCTTTATGTGATATTTTAGATCGTCTAGTCGTTTTTTTATTCCATTATTTCATATATGAGTTATGAGGTGTGGTCTTTGCATTCCGTTATGTGGTCTTTATATTACGTGATGGTGTTTTTAGATTACGTTATGGTGTTAAATTGTTATGTCATGTAGTTTCTTCAATACCTTATGTAGTCTTCTTATTACGTTGTGGGGATATTATATGACGTGATGTGGTTTTGAGATTACGTTATGTGGTCTTCATAATACGTGATGGTGTTTTTAGATTACGTTATGGTGTTAAATTGTTATGTCATGTAGTTTTCGCATAACGTTTGGTAGTCTTCATATTACGTTGTGTTGTTATTATATTACGTGATGTGGTTTTGAAATTACGTTATGGCCTTTTCCTTAATCATTATGGTGTCGTTTTAATACATTGTATGGTAAAATTGTTGTATCATGCAGTTTTCACATTACGTTTTGTAGTCTTCTTATTACGTTGTGTGGTTATTATATGACGTGGTGTTGTTTTGAAATTATGTTATGGTCATTATTTATGAAAGCAATGTGAGCAAAGGAGAAAGTGCTTTTGTAAGCAATTTCTTCTTTCTCACAATGCTTTCTACTAAGTAAGATACTTTTTTTACCCAGTACACAATCGCTTTGAATTTTCGTGTGCAACTTTTATTTTGGATAGGTCTGAAATTTTGTCGTTTGGTAATGGGTTAATATATCAAAGAATAAAGATATTTGATATATAATCGATAGCTATCCGAAGGAACTCTATGTGTATTTTTCTGTTTGGTTAAGTGCGACAAAAAATGACAAAAAGTTGAAACCAATCCAAATGATTTTCACATGCAGCCGTTATTATCTATACCCCTTATAGCCCAGTTTAGCACGCCATATTAACTCTTTCACTACCGAATAAATAAATTGTATTTGTTCATTGGCTAAAAATACACTTCCGTTGCAAGATGAAGAAACAGTTCATTTATAATCTAGAATGAAAATGTGGATCAGAGATCAGACTGCACGTTCTGTGCAGTCTGATCTTGATCTACACTGTCCACAAAAGATCCTTGTGCCGGCATTACATTATGTTTTTATCTTTAATTATGGTGATGTCCTTTTAATATTTTGTTTGGTTTAATTGCTTTGTCGAGTTGTTTTCATATTACCTTATGGTATTCTTCTTGTTACGTTGTGTGGTTATAACATGACGTGATGTCGTTTCTTCATTACGACGTGGTGAGGACTAATCGTTCGGCTATGTACGGAAATGTGACACCGCTTACGTCACTTCAATCGTCCTTCAACTTCAGAAATGGCGGAATCACTGAAACCTATTTCGACGCTCCTGATTGGCTACTTCTTTGGCCGGGGATAGGGTCTGTAAGTCTCGTCACGTGACCGCGAGAGTTCATCACTTCCGGGATCTACCGTAAATTTATCTTCTTTTCATCACAGAGAGAAACACGAAGCAATTACGGAGGATTAAGTCAGATTTTAGAAGCCCAAGCGATTTGAAAATTTCAGTAATCGATCAGAGAACGATATGTGACTATGTATACGCCACAATAAAGAACAGATCGTATTCAACGCAGGTAAACAGGTTGATGGTTGATCCTACTTTCGGTTTCGTATTTAATAGAATAATGTTTTTTTGAGGGACTTAAATCAAAACAGGTGAATCACGTTTCTTTTACAAAACTACAGTTGTGTGAAGGCATAAAATGAGAGCATAAGTACGAAGCAAGACGTTTGAAAGCAGATATTTATACTTGTAATCCTTAATTTGCCGAGGGCGATGGCACAGATCTACGTTTCCGCTTTTAAATTCAACCTCTGTTAATATTCCAGTATTTAAAGGCAGCCACTCCAGTTTTATGCTTTCAAAGATCAAACCATATAAGACAGTTCAGATTCAAGATCAGACTGCATGTTCAGTGCAGTCTGATCTCGACGGACACTTTGCTGAAAAGCATATTTATTTTTTTACCACAAGACAGAATCTTTGACTGGTCCAAATTGAAAGGATTTGCAGATGACAATTAATACCGTATATGGCTCGAATGATGGAAATTTATTTGAGAATTTAGAAAATATTGTTGAAAAAGGAGAAAATGCTGGTTACCAGCATTTAATCCTTTTCCTACAATTTTCCAAAGGCTTCTTCCTCTGGGTCTTTAAAATTCAGGATTGTGTGGTAAAGGATTAATTGTGCTTCACAGGTCAAGGGTCATTAAAGAAAAATGCAATATGCTTGTTCCACTGTGCACACTGAATATTAGTGTTGTGCATGGTACTTTGGAAAGATACCTATGACCAGGTGCACTGACTGGCATATGAATGAAAGGTTTAACCCTTCACCTTTATCTCTACAGAAAACGGTTTATGAAACCATTATGGAAATAGTAGAAAATGCAGGTAACCAGCGTGTCTTCTTTTTCTCAGGATATTTTCAACCCTTCCATAAATGAATTTCAATTGTTTAGCCACTCTTACTTTTTCGTCTACTATTGCTTTCAATTCATACAAGTCATTAACCCTGTTGTTTGGTAACAGCCTACCCAGATCTTTGATATAGACTATACACGTTAAAATTCAACATGCAATTTGCATAAAAAATGTCCCAGTGCAAGGCCTTATTGGTGTGTTACACATACAGACGAACAGACACAAGATGGAAAGGCTTATGTCAGTGATTATAACAATGGCCTTCTTGTCATTTATTACAGGTATAGAAATTCTTCCAGTATCCCAGGATGGATTTGTGGGAGAGAACTTTGGTATCAGTGAATCTTTGCTACCAGTGAACCTTTGGTACCAGTAAATCTTCATTGGAAAGATATTATGCCCTGTGTAATCCAGCAAAGGATAATAATTTATGACTGCTATTGAGACAATACAAAGACTTTCAAGGTATTCTATTATTATTTAATTAAAAGTTATTTTGTACATGTACAAGCATTATTTGGAAAAAAAAATGTCCCATTAGGATAGACTTTCTAAAATTACTAATGAAAATCACAGTGTTGTCACAGTATAATATAAAGAACTTTTTGTTATCATAATGTTGGCGCAGTACAGAGAAATAAACAAAACTCCAACCATCAAACCATTTGGAGTGGCTTTTGTGGTGTATAACAACAAAATTGCAAGAGTATTTTGGTACATGTATTATCCCTGTTTCTGAACATCTCAACACTAGTAATACACTTGTCCACACAATATTTTTGAGCTGTGATCCTTCCATTTGATGAATATCAATGCAATTTTAGTCAGTTCGGTAAAGAAATCTGTTGGCTGGAAAACAGCCAGTTGCTGAGGAAGAATCCTGTGAGGGATACTTACAAGGGAGAGTTAAGAAACTCGTGGGAAGGTGAACTTTCAGGTGTGATTAATTATCGATTGAATCAAGTTTTTGGCTGCTTTCAGCATTAAATTTCGGCAGCTGTCATTAGACAGAAATTCTGCTGAAGGTAGCTTCAAACTCAATTCAAGATAGTTTCAAAGAAACTGTCAACAATAGACAAATTCACAAACAGATAGATACATGTAAATGAATGGGATAAGGAAAGCGTTCCTTAACCTTTTACCACACAATCCGGAGTTTTACGATCCTGAGGAAGAAGCCTTTTGATTACATTGTGGGAAAAGGAGAAAATGGTGGTAACCAGCATTTTCTCCTTTTTCCACAATGTTTTCTACTCGTTCAAAGACAAATTGCATCCTTCCAGCCACATTTAAATTGTTGTTTCCAAACGTTTTCGATTGGACAAGTCTAGGATTTTGTCTTATGCTAAAGAGTTAAGCACTTTTTGCTAAAAACTTGTATTTATTGAGATACTATATTTATAAACATCTCTTACTAATATACTTTCAGAGCTTTCTCCTGCTAGAATAACGACACTAAAAAGGAACCATAACTGCACGACAACTACACCTCACAGGGACCACATGCTATAATTTGTGCAATCGCGGTCTCATATCATTGAACATGCAGTCATAAAAACATTTAGTTAAAGAAAAATAGTGCTATGATATTAATGTTCTATGTCTACCATCTTTGAACTGCAAAGAAGTTCATGCTAATATTTACCAATATTTTTCAAAATCAGTAACAGTTAAAAGAGATATAAATCCTAACCACGAAATGACACTAAATTAAAACAGCATTGCAGCAGACTGCTTTGAAAATGTTGTGACCAAATATGATATTGCTCACAGTCAGCAATATCTATTTCCCACAATGTTTTCATATCAATCTTTCAATTATTTGTCTTCTTTTGCCTCAGATTTTATCTAGTGTTAAAAGTAAAGGTGCATGTAGGTTTCAAGACTTTGCTAAATAAAGGAAAAGCAATATTCTTGTTTATTGTTTAGAACAAAAATCCTTGATGCCACTTTAAGATTGAAAGCAGTATACATGTAGTAAAATTCAGTCATTTTGACATTGTATGGAAAAAGAAATTCAGTTACATACAAGTCTAATTAGCTGCACAAATAGTCTTTTGAAAACATTATGAGAAATGGCAAATTAATAAGCAATTTTGGATTTTTTAACAATATTTTTCTAAAGCAGAAACTTGCTCCATCAAGTGACCCGAATAACATGAGAATAATGTAAAAGTGTTATGTTACTACAAAATTAATATAATACAGATAAATATCCACAAAACTTTCAAGACTTCTCACTTTTATTTCTTTTAATCTTTACCAACTGATAAAATTCTGGACTTCTTCAATCTCAAAGCATTTGCAGACGACTCATTGATTTTGGCTCACAGTGTACAATTTACCTATTAAAGGGTAGAAAACATTGTGTTGAAAGGAGAAATTGTTAGTTGTCTTTTCCCACAATGTTTCCTAAAGCATTTTTCTGCAGGGTTGTTAAAACTCAGAATTTTTTGGGTACAGACTTACAAGTCATCAAATATACAGCTTCTGAAACATATTTGCAGCATAAAACTTCAGAAGCATCCTTGTAAATTGTGTGAAAAATAATCAAATAGTAAACCTTGGGTATGCATGAAATCATGTCAAAAGCAGATATTGCTTATTTTGACCAATTTGTCCCTAGGTCAAAAAATGTTTTCAAAACTTGTCTGCTGCAAGACACAAAAAGATATCTACAGGAGATAGTGTGTTGACCCCTTTATCTGTTGATATATCACCAGGCTGTCTCTGGTCCAACAGCTTGCAAGGTTGAGTTAAACAAGGGCTGTATAAGAAGTAGGCCTGGTATAAAAATCAAGAATGAAGAAACTAGATTGCCATTAGGATAAACATTAAACTATTTTAACTTTTTACCATTTAACAAAATTTTCGACATGTCTATTTTGAAAGCAATGTTAGAGGATGACACAATTGTAGCTCAAATGTTGAGGTTTATTTATGAAAGGAGACGTTGTCGGAAAAGTATTAAAAGCTCTGACTAGCTTTTTTTGTCCTCTTCCTTCAATGTTGTCAAAAGCTCTCTGCATCAGGGTATTAAAAACAGAATTATTTGGTAAAAGGTTAACTCACAAAACAACATTTGGACTGGTTCAAATTGAGAGGATTAGCAGGTGAAATGTTGCTCAACTGGTGAAATTTGTCTTTGAATGGGTAGAAAACACTGTGGGAAAAGAATTTCCAACATTTTCTCTTAATTGTTACAGCTCCCCCCCCCCCGGCACAAGCTCATTTGAATACGAGCTAACAGGATGCCTACTCTTCTAAGTACTATAGGAAAATGACTGGCAAGTCATATCTTATGGTACATCCTGCTATCTTTTGGACTGTCATGAATTAATGAATCTTGTCTTGTACTTTATTGGATTGACATATCCAAAGCTTCTAAAATACATACTATTTCATGCGGCACTGAACAGATGTTTTGGACAGATAATATAATTGTTCTGAAGCTGTTGAATCTCGCTGTAGAGCCAACATGCATGAAATTATGTATTGGCTTAAATAAAGTGGTCAGTTTCTGATCTTCAAACATGTGACCACCAACTGGATGTTTAAAGGTGACTTCCTGTGTAACATATTAGAAATGAACAACAGCATCTAAAATAAAATTATGAAAATCATTAACTTGAAATATGAGTGCAGTCCTTCAGGATACCCATTTCTGTGAGCATTAATCAGACCAGAATTCTATCAAAGCCTGAGTGTCTCCCTGCACACTTTGCTAATTTGTGTACTACATTAGAATTGATTTGATTGGGAAACATAGCGTGTCAGTTTTTGCAAAATTTGGTTACTTCCACTTGAATCCTTTACCAAAAAATCCAGTGTTTTTTGGGAGCACTCTCACGTAAAAGGTATTGAGAGCATTGTTGGATAAGAAATTCCTGGTTACCAGCATTTTGTCCTTCAACAATGTTTTCTACCATTTTTTTTTGTCAAAACCCATCTTTAGAGCCAAATTTTATTTTCCCTCAGGCTCTGCAAATACTATTTGTAATATGTGTCTCATTAACTACTTTCATCAATATTGAAATATGAAAACTATAAGTCGAATTTGACTTTTATCCTCGTAATACCAGTAGACCAATTTGTTAAATATTTATGAATCCCAGATAATTAAAATATAGTAACCTCATTGCTGTAGCTTTATCTGGAAATTTCACCTGGCTGTAAAATAACAAGCTTGGCCCATCTCCTCTTATACCATCAGCACAGTGACAACTGCATAATCTGAAGTTAGGATTTCATGGCCTATCTGCCCTCCTGCAGAAAAAGGATAGAGCAATGTATTTAAAGAAAACCTACCTTCTACAGAATATTTCATCATTAGAAATATTACACTTGTAAGGGCTACACCTAAATGAGCAAGCACAAGTACTTGTACTGATCTTGAGTAGATCTATTCGAAAAGTCTGCAATTTTTTGTTATAGCCCTCAAAGTGTCTTTTACCACTTAAGTTGCTTTTGTGAACAATGTACTCTAGATCAAGATCAGACTGCACAAAGTGTGCAGTCTAATCTCTAATTTACATTGATCTATTTGCTTTTACATTCCAGACAAAGGCAACCTCAACATTATTCTTATGAGACCTTATTTCTGTGATGAAATGCCCGTTTGATTTATTCGGCGCTCTAGAAAGGGTTAAGCCTATTTACTCAGTTCCCAGTGAACTAATGAATTTAGAAACCTGAAAATAATTCAACAAAAGATGCCAAAATAGGTTTTGAAGCCATTAACTCACAGCCAATTAAGAATTTTCTTTGTACCTATGTATGCAACTAGCTCTCTAAGGCAATTACATAATTAAACTGAGGCCGATTAATTGCAAATGTCATTACCGGCAGCATTAAATATGGTGCAAAGGAGACTTAGGTGCGAAACTACACTGGTGCCAAACATATCAAAGTAGCAATATGTTTCTAAACGCCCCCGAACACTCGACTCGGGTGCATTTCAAGATTGAAAGGCATAATACCGGAAAACGCCTCGCCATAAATCGCGAAAACCCATGAAAATCAAAATTATGTGTCAAAAAAATTCCAATTGTTTTACGGATTCATTTCGTATATATCAAATACAATATTTGTCAACGGAATGAAGCTGAAAAGTTCATTAATTTCTCAAAAATTAACTAAAAAAACAATGTAAACATTCACTGTATAGCGGAGGGGCGTTTGCCGGTATTATGCCGATTGAAATGGTTAGAAACATTATTTAATTGCCAAAACTAGGTTAGTTGGACCTCTTTAGATCTGAAATCGACCGAGCATATGTCCATTGCAACAATGTATGAAAACTGGGTTACGGGTTTTCGCCGATTCTATGGCCTGTTTTTAAATTACAGCTTTATTTCTCAACAATATTTTAATCCTTACCAACATCTTTCATCTCCAGTTTTTCCTCTCCATACCCTTTTTTGAGAATTTAAATAACAAACACGTCAGTGTAGCGTCACGACTGTCGGTACATGCACAAGCAAAATAGTGGAAAAAATCTCAATATGGCGACCAGTGATCCCGGAAGTGCATTTCCTTTAAACGAGACTTACAGACCCTATTCTCAATAGGCCCAGGCGCGTAGCAGGAGCTTTTTTCAACTTACACAATTGTGGAAGGGGAATCTGGGGTCTGGAAGCCGTCCTCTATCGAGGATTAAGGATGCAGAGCCCCTTATCGGAAGACAGGGGTCCCCTGCGAAAATAAACTAAATCCGAGTCTTTTTGATCTTAAAAGCCGATTTGTGGATCATGAAATATTTTCATTCTTTTTAAAAGCATGAAATGTTATTTATTTATTTACTACTAGATCTAGTTATTATTTTTTTAATGGTGAATCAACGTTATGTAAACAAGCCATGTCAATCTTCACGAAGCTCAAGTCATTGAATGATAACGGTGAGTTAAATGTTAAATGAACCAGTTCAAAATGTTTACGTTTATTAAATAAATGCTCACAAGATTCCAAACAACACAAAGCTTAAACCAACGTTGACTAGCCTCCAGACCTCATTTTGTCACATTATTGGTGTTCCAAATATCGACAAAGAATCACTGATCAGATTAGCTAAAGCAGTTTGAACTGAACCTTTGACGAAACTATTTTCTAACGGCATATCTCTCTCTCGCTCTCTCTATCTCTCTCTTGTTTCGGCATGCAGGCAAACGACGAATACACCTAGAATGTACCCCACAGAGACACACCTATATTCCCCGAAAAAATTAATATGGTCGAATTTTTAATGGCAATAAAGTATTTGAAATCAATAATTGAGTTTGAAATGAAAACACAATGTGAAGTTTCCCCAAGGGCAGATCGAGGATTTTTTGGAGGGGGGGGGGTATTCCGGAAAATCCCAAATAAATTTATGAACTGAAACTAAACGCAATCAGCCTTGTCTGAGAGACCACCTCTGTAAATCAGAAACCTTCATTAAGCGACCGAGAGTGAATATCCCAGTAAGATTAAAAAAAAAAAAAGACAAGAGACAACATGGTATATCGCTCGATTTTTTTCAGCTAATTCTATGTTGTTGGTACTTAGTAAATTTTCATAGCAGACAACGGTTACTCTGAAAATTCTAGGGGAGGGGTGGGGGCAGGGGTTCCGGACCCCTCTGACCCCACCATGTATCCGCCAATGTTCCCATTTCGATGTCAGCAAAACCATAATTTATGTTATCCGTGATTAGTCGGCGCAAACCCATCTGCATCGGGTGGATCAAAAGTTTCTGTTGATGAAGCCATTTTCAACGTAATAATGTTAGTTAAGGTATAGGTGCGTTATTTATTAAAACTCTTTCCTTAATGTTGACGACACAAGGAGCTTTTGTGGACAGTGTAGATCAAGATCAGACTGCACAGAACGTGCAGTCTGATCTCTGATCCACATTGTCCACATTTTCATTCTAGATTATAAATGAACTGTTTCTTCATCTTGCAACGGAAGTGTATTTTTAGCCAATGAACAAATACAATTTATTTATTCGGTAGTGAAAGAGTTAATATGGCGTTCTAAACTGGGCTATAATGGGTATAGATAATAACGGCTGCATGTGAAAATCATTTGGATTGGTTTCAACTTTTTGTCATTTTTTGTCGCACTTAACCAAACAGAATAATACACATAGAGTTCCTTCAGATAGCTATGGATTATATATCAAATGTCTTTATTCTTTGATATATTAACTCATTACCAAACGACAAAATTTCAGACCTATCCAAAATAAAAGTTGCACACGAAAATTCAAAGCGATTGTGTACTGGGTAAAAAAAGTATCTTACTTAGTAGAAAACATTGTGGGAAAGAAGAAATTGCTTACAAAAGCACTTTCTCCTTTGCTCACATTGCTTTCATAAATAATGACCATAACATAATCTCAAAACAAAACCACGTCATATAATAACCACACAACGTAATAAGAAGACTACAAAACGTAATGTGGAAACTACATGATACAACAATTTTACCATACAATGTATTAAAACGACATCATAATGATTAAGGAAAAGGCCATAACGTAATTTCAAAACCACATCACGTAATATAATAACAACACAACGTAATATGAAGACTACCAAACGTAATGCGAAAATTACATGACATAACAATTTAACACCATAACGTAATCTAAAAACACCATCACGTAATATGAAGACCACATAACGTAATCTTAAAACCCCATCACGTCATATAATATCCCCACAACGTAATAAGAAGACTACATAAGGTATTGAGGAAAATACATAACATAACAATTTAACACCATAACGTAATCTAAAAACACCATCACGTAATATAAAGACCACATAACGGAATGCAAAGACCACACCTCGTAACGCATATATAAAATAATGGAATAAAAAAACTAGACGATCTAAAATATCACATAAAGAAATGTTTTATGACAACATAAGACAGTTATGGCGTTCCATACAAGTGAATGATGTTAGTACCTCGCTTCAGTTATAGGCCCTAAAATTGTGTGTGTGTGTGTGTGTGTGTGTGTGTGTGTGTGTGTGTGTGATTTAACATTTTACCACTCAATTCAAAATTTCAGAGGGCCATGAGTAAAGGGCTTTTTGAAAACATTGTGCGAAAAGAAGAAAAATGCAACCAGTACTTATTCCAATGTTACATGTATCTATCCTGTCACAGAGAAAAATTCCATTATCTAAGCTACATCAAATTTGTTGTCTGCAGGCAAGTTCTTTTAATTTGAACCGAGTCATCTTTTGTTTATCGCTTAATAAAGAGTAAAGACCTTCTTGGTCCAGCCACAATTTTCTTTCAAAATCTTTACAGCGACGCATACTCTTTAATTCTGTACTAGACGTCAAAATAAAATTTTAGTCCAAATGGAAAGAACGTTCAAGACAATAGATTAAATGTGGATAAAAATTTGGGTTGCAACACGCGAAAAGGGGCATTCGGACGTTTTCATAAAGTGTCGTCTCGGATCAGCCTGCGCAGTCCGCGCAGGCTAATCCGAGACGGCACTTTACGACTACATTAGATTTTTTCCTGCAGTAGACCTGTGTGAAACTGAAAATTACATAAAAACGGAAAGTGTCGTTTCGGATTAGCCTGCGCGGAGTACGCAGGCTGATCCGAGACGACACTTTACGCAAATGTCCGAATGCCCCTTTTCACGTGTTGCAACCCAAATGATAGGATTTGTTTTTGACATGATAGATTTTGACATGGTGGAAAGTATTATGTGAGAAGTAAAATGCTTGTTACCAGCACTTTCAGCGTTTTTTCTACAATATTCTAAAAGCCATTTTCTACAGGTCTATGGAAAACAGAATTGTTTGCTGAAGGGTTAACCCTCAGAAGTTCCATGCTTTGCAACCCTGAAAAAGACAGCATTTGAAAACATTGTTGAAAAGGAGAGAATGTATGTAATCAGTGTTTTTTTTTTCCGACAGGTGCTTTTTTACACCTTTCCGAAGATAAATCAAAATTTTTTAGCTATATTTACATATTTTTGTTTGCAAATGCTTTAAATAATAAGAAGTTGATTTTTTTTGTCGCTTTAATCTTTATCCTGCAAAAAAAAAAGAAACTTTCAAGCCGATAGTAAAAACGCAAACTTTCCTTTTTCAAGGGTATTCTTTGAGGAAAGATATATCCTTATCGGACAGCGTAGATCCAAGATCAGACTGCACGATCTGTGCAGTCTGATCTTGATCTACGCTGTCCGCAAAAGGTAAGTGAGTTGCGCTTACCAGTCTAAGGTTAAGAAGAATAAAGATATTGATTTAAAGCACATGATTGTTTTGAGCAGATTAAATACATGAGCAGCGCTCTGGCAAAACTGGGGAGGGGGGGGGGTGGGGGTGGGGGTTAATGCATCATTTGATCATTTGATAATGGATTATAGTGTTCCTTTCACATGCAAAAAAAAAAAAGAAAAACTGCGCTGACTAGATATTTGTCTATGGTACGGTGCAAGAATTGCCGGAATAAGAGAAAATGCTAATTACCAACATTTTCTTCTTATCCGACAATTTCAAAATCCACGGGGTCGTTTGAACACTGCAGTTTGATAATGGGTTTGGTATAGACTCAGTTCCCCAGCTTGTAATTCTAACAAAAGACTTGCCTACGATGCAAAGTTCATGGATATTGGTTGCTGAACTGCCGAAGAAGTTTTCGTTTCTTTTTTCCTGAAAACTCAAAGCCCTCCCCAGTAAAATACTAACTGCCCTAATTTTCGAACCGCCAAGATGTTGTAGTTCTTTTTTCTATCCTGATTTGTCCAAGTGTGTCCAAAAGTTTCCGAACGTGATATGGGAGGAGACGGAAAGGATTCAAAGCATCATAGACAGAAAAGGTGAATTCTATCTTGCTGAATCCGTTAGTCTTCCATAAGTGAACGAGGTTTTTTTTTTCCACAGTACTTCATATAACAATTGTCATATTTTTCCTTATTTCAATCAACTCTGATGTCCTTTGCAAAAAGAGTCGACTACGATCAGTCTGCGCCTATATGTTATCTAAGTCCATATTCATCAACCGTTGTTAAGAATGTTTTAGTCCTCTTTTCTAAGATTGTGCAAGTTTAAAAGTACCACTTTCTGATTGGCTATAACAAGTGGTTTAGCAGAGCAAGGGTTTTTTTTTTTTTGTCAAATTTAGAAAATTCTGGAGAACAATACAAAGAACATTCTTAACCCTTTGGCTGCTAAGCGCGACTCACTGACCTTTTGCGTACACTGTAGATCAAGATCAGACTGCACAGAACGTGCAGTCTGACCTTGGATCTACACTGTCCGATATGGAAATAGTTTTCTCCGAAAATAACT
The DNA here is from genome assembly GCA_946811185.2 of Hippopus hippopus. Lineage (NCBI taxonomy): Eukaryota > Metazoa > Mollusca > Bivalvia > Cardiida > Cardiidae > Hippopus > Hippopus hippopus. The sequence goes on along the minus strand of OX328099.1, from coordinate 71,276 downwards.
CTGGAATAGCATTCTTCGCTTTTTATTTCTATATGCTTGGAAAATTCATTTATTCAGCAGGAAAAGTGTTAAGAATGGTTGTGATAACGGACCCTGATCTTACACTCCTTCTATCAATGACCAATTTGCAACTGGAGGTTCACTTTACTCATTTGTATGGTGGCATATTTCTGCCACGAGATAAGAGATAGCTATCATGATAATTTTAGAAAACTATCGCGATTATTAAAGTTTCCAGGAAATTTTATCGAGATAGTGAAAAGTTTCCTGAAAAAATATCACGATAAATTTAATATTTTAACGCAAAATTTCTCAATCGTGCACGAAGCTGACATTCGAGATAAAATTATCGTGATAGTTCTATCCGTTGCTCGATATCTATAAATAGAGAATTCACCATTTGGATTAACTGGGTAGTTTTTGACTTCACAATATTACAGTAAGTACAAAGTCGAATTCTTAACAGTTGTAGCTTAATTGGTAAATTTTGACAAGACTCGAAATGAACAGACGTCTGTAAAATCACAAAGAAGACTCGAAATGCCTCCTACGAACAACTTTGAAACCATTCAGGGAAAAGGAGAATTCATAAGGTTGTAGAAGAAGCTGTTCCGAAACCGTATCTAATTATAGATACCGTGAATGTCAGTTGTGGGCACAAAAGCACAAAAATATCATGATAACAGTTAGAATTATCGCGATATTTTTATCGTGAATTTTTTTTTATTATCTAGGTAATATTTCCAGGAAACTTTGTTTTATCACGATAATTCTCTTAAATTATCGCAATAGCTATCTCGTGTCTCGCGGCAGAAATATGCCACCATACATTTGAGCTAAATATGAGGTGCATATACAACGGACTTTATTTTCAAAGTTATGGTGTCAGCCGATTTTTCTCCTGGAGACGACCTTGAAGTTCAGTAGGATAAAGTTTATTTAGTTCATTGTTTCACTGTCTCGCATGTGTTACAATCGTCCTACATATTTTATGTAATATGGGATCACTTTTGCGGTTAAAGATGTTACATAAGGAGACAATCTGATAATCTTTCTTGTTTCGAATGCTTGAAAGACAAATAAGATTAAGTAATTTCATATTCTATTGTAAAGCAGTACTGACAGAGCCAATTTTATGAATTTAATTTCATCTGATTTTCACTTATATCGCGACGACAGTTAGCTTATTCATACATTCCTGTCAGTCATTAGCTCGAACTATGATGTACATGTCAACTCATCAAGCATAGCGGCAGCTTTTGAACCTGATTATTTGGGTTAACAAACCAAACACGTTTATCCACGGGACAACGGCAGACTCTAGTTGTTAAGTTTAACTGCTTTTTGATACATATCATAAACATACAATTACTTTCATTTCGTTTAATGAATAATATTTGAAAAATAAGCAATAAACATGTACTTTATATTGTCAGATTCAAATTCTCTATTTTACCTTGTTCAAACGTAACCATATTTTTAAAAGCTGTCCCAGAAACTCATTCATGTTAAAAACTTCCTCAAAAAGGCCGAAAGCATCATAAGTCTGTTCATTTAACTTGAAAAATTACCAGCCGTATACCACCCATTTGATTACTACCCATGTAGTATCCATTTAGTCTAAAAACCGAGGTAGAATAGTCCTTGCACATGCAGCAATTTTACAGATAATAATAATAATGATAATAATAAAAAAGAGGGCCATAATGGCCCTGAAGTCGCTCACCTGAGCCTTTTAATCAAACATGACCCATTTCCAATCTCTTCAGAGATAATAAGACAAACACTCTGACAAACACTCATTAGTATTGCGCTTACAAATATGGCCTCTAGAGTGCACACAAGCTTTTTCTAGAATTTGTCTCAGTAGCCTACTTGACATGTAGAAATTATCCAGACATACATTCCGACAAACTTTCATGACTATTTGAGAGAAAATGTGTCCTGTAGGGTGTATGAAAGGTTTTTCTGAGATTTGACATAGTGATCTAGTTTTTTATCCAACATGACCCATATTCATACTAGTTTAAGATATTATCAAGACAAACATTCAAAGCAAATTTCAAGATTATTGGGCTGAAAATGTGGCCTCAAGAGTTAACATAAGGTTTTCTAAGATTTGACCTGGTGACCTAGTTTTTGACCTGACATGACCCATTTTCTAAATCATCCAAGCTAATATCATAACAAACATTCTGACCAACTTTAAAGAGCATTGGACTGAAAATGTGGTTTCTGGAGTGTACACAAGGTTTTTCAACGATTTGACCTAGTGACCTAGTTTTTGACCCCACATGGCCCACTTTCGAACACTTCTGCAATATTATCAAGACAAACATTCTGACCAAATTTCAAGAGTATTGGACAGATAATGTGGCTTCTGGAGCATACACAATGTTTTTTTTAAGATTTGACCTAGTGACCTAGTTTGTGACCCAACATGCCCGTTTTCAATTTGTCAGAGATATCATCAAGACAAACATTCTGACCAAATTTCAAGAGTTTCGGACTAAAAATGTGGTCTCTAGAGCGTACACAAGGTCTTTCTAAGATTTGACCTGGTGACCTAGTTTTTGACCCGACATGGCCAATTGTCAAACTCTTCCGAGATATCATCAAGACAAACATTCTGACCAACTTTCAAGAGTTTTGGACTGAAAATGTGGCCTCTAGAGTGTACACAAGGTTTTTCTTAGATTTGACCTAGTGACCTAGTTTTTGACCCGACATGGCCCATTTTCAAACTCGTCCGAGATATTATCAAGACAAATATTCTGATTAACTTTCAGGAGTATCGGACCGAAAATATGGCCTCTAAAGCGTACACAAGGTTTTTCTAAGATTTGACCTAGTGACCTAGTTTTTGACCTGACATGAGCTATTTTCAAACTCGTATGAGATCTCATCAAGACAAACATTCTGACTAAGTTTCATGAGTATCCGAATGAAAATATGGCCTCTAGAGCGTACACAAGGTTTTTCTAAGATTTCACCTAGTGGCCTAGTTTTTGACCCGACCTGGCCCATTTTCAAACTCGTCCGAGATATTATCAAGACAAACATTCTGACCAAGTTTCATGAGTATCGGATTGAAAATGTGGCCTCTAGAGCGTACACAAGGTAAAAGTTGACGACGGACGACTGACGACGCACGACGCACGACGGACACAGCGCGATCACAAAAGCTCACCAAGAGCACTTCGTGCTCAGGTGAGCTAAAAAAAAAAAAAATTCTACCCATGTCAGCCTGCTCAGTCCGCACAGATTGACATGGGTCGAAATTTTTGCAGATGAAAAGGTCCCCTTTTCACAGAACATGGCTCATATTACAGTACAGATTTGTTAAAATAGGTAGCGAATACTGTAAAGTGATTAAATGCAGACATGGAAGAAGAAGAACGAAATACTGAAGGCAGAGAGGGGAAAAAGAGAGAGAGGGAGAGAGATCCAGGACTCAAACATACACCCATGCTAATTCTCATTTATTAACTTGATTTAATATACAATAGCCAAGTCTAAAAACTTCCTTTTACTTCCTAGATAAATAAATATTAAATGTTATATGTGACAACTTTACTTGTCAGTTCATTGTTCAAGTAAATAAGTTCAAATTTGGCATTAGCAGATTTGGATCCTGCCTTTGCCCGATTGGTATTTTGATTTGGTCTTGACTAGATTAGAATTCCAATCTGGACTAGGCAGACTCTGTTTAGGCCAGAATGGAAGTATTTTTTAATGGGATTAGTAATCAAATAGATAAAAACTATCCACCATTTGCAAAGTTCTTATGTCAAGTCACGGATATAGAGGTCTTAATATTTAACTTGACCGACATTGAGTTACAACGTCTTTTTGAATGATGACTAAATGTGCTTTTTGCCGCTTTCAACAGTTGTTAAGGTCTTTCAAAGCGATAGTTCGCTTGTTCATGTTTTTCCAGGGTTTCACATGTACTAGTATGGCGTTGCGCAATGCCTAAAAACCAGATTTTTCCATGTGACCCTAGCCGCCAAATTAAATAGATCTATTTTCTTGAATACAATTTGTACACTTTTACCACTGAACTAAAGAGAATTCGTCGACAAAAAAAAAAAAGAGAAAAGGGGAAAATGTAAATTTAGATAATTTTCACTAGCCAGAGAGAGAGAGAGAGAGAGAGAGAGAGAGAGAGAGGGAGGGAGGGAGGTGGACAGAGGTTTGCTATGTGACAGAGGGGAATGTTTTTGCGAGATAGAGAGGGATTTTTCTCTTGATCGAGATATCGATCGAGAGAGGGAGAGAAAGAGAGAGAGAGGTGATAACTTAACACACAACATGGCCCAGGCCCATGCACAATTCGACATTTAATGTATCTTCGCACATGCATTATATCAACAGCTAAACTACGGTATTGTTGCTGTCAGATTAGCTATTTTTAATCTTATATCAATTGCATAGAAAAAATTATACAAGATAGGGGCTAATTCTTAAGATTGACTGCTTGGCAGTTGCCAATCTTACTTTTCAAAACTATTAAAGAAGTTAATATTAACCTTTCAAGAGACACGCAGTGAAACATGCTTTTAAAAATGGCTTTTTTAGCGTTATGCAGTCTCATTTAAAACAAGAGGGCCATCGTGGCCTTGTATCGCTCTACTGGCTTTTAACCCTTTAGCACACAATGCTGAGTTTTAATGACCCTGAAAGAGAAGGCTTTGGAAAAAACTGAGGGAAAAGGAGACATTGTTGTCAACTAGCATTTTCTCCTTGTCCCACATTGTTTCCTACCCTATCAAAGACAGAAATAATCATTTAAGCTACATCCAATTTGTTGTTTGCAATGGCTTTTTTTTTTTTTTGTCCCTTCAAAAAATTTGTCGCTTCATACAGAAGTAAATAAATGTATCATAAGACATAAAGCATAAAAGTCTGTGAGTTTAAACTTACAGAGAAAAAATACAACCCCCGGGAAAAAAAAAAAAGAAAACAAGAAGAGAGTCATTTTTTTTTCAAATGTAAAGATAATGTCGGTGAATATATGAGGGTTTTTTTTTCAGTGGCATGAACGGTAAAGTTCTGGAACAAAAAACCGAATGATAGAAACCTTACTTTATGTTAAATGTTCCACAAATCTGAGAAAAACCATAAGTATCCAAATAAATCACTGTCCCTGAAAACTGAACATTTTCTATCCAAAAATCCTGAAAACCTCACATCAACCTTGAAATAGTGCAGTTTGACAATCAGGGGAAGTAAATAATGACAAACCATATATCTCTTATGAGAGGAGTTGTTTCCCTTTATCAGTAAGTAGAGGTCTATTAGATAAAGCTACATGCCAAATTTCGTAGCCCTGGGCCTTAATGTTTCAGACAAGATTTTCAAAAATTTCCAATATTTTTTTAGTTTTGTTGCCATGGCAACGACAGTCTTTGAAGGAATCAAATTCTTTCAAAAATTCTGAAGAGGATTATGTCAGGATCATTTCTGTGAAGTTTCATCAAAATTGGATGGATAGTTTCAGAGAATAAGATGCTTGAAATAAAAGTTAACGCACGGACGGTTGACCGGACGCACGACGGACACCGGGCCATAACATCAGCCCGCTAGTCTTCTGCCAGTGGAGCTAAAAAGCATTATTTGAAATACAAAATGCTCTTTTTTTTTTCATTAAGAAATGATGCATAAATTGATACAGTCATACAGACGTCTTTCGTGTTAGGTTTGCTGCTTGAATGAAACTGGCAAAAAGCTGGGGTTTGTGTGTGTGTGTGGGTGTGTGTGTGTGTGTGTGTGTGTGTGTGTGTGTGGGTGTATGGGTGTTTGTAAAACCTACCAAACGGGGAACTTAATGAGAATACACACCAACCAACCGGGTTTTTAGTTCAAATTTGCATTCCAGACCCTCTTATTATCAACATGTCAAATTGAATTTGTAATCTGACGCGTTCCCCGATTGGACTGTTAGCAGCACACACATATTATACACATATTCTGATATGATGCGAGTTCGTGTGTATCTGTTGGAATGCAGGTCCCCGGTTGTGCTGTAAAAAAATTATACAATTTATCAATGCAGGTCCCCGTTTGTGCTGTAAAAAAATCATACACCTTGCCGCCATTTCCAGTGGGTTAATGAATAAAAGGTAGTGCAGATAAGCAAAATGCAGACAGCTTACGTCTTTCGTAGTTTTAAATGAATCATCTTTGTGATTTTATAGTGAAACAACGTCATGTTGAAAAATAGAATGATTTCTATCTTATGACTTCGGTCAAAGTTATGCGAAAAACAGCGACCACTTAAACAAAGAAATTAAAGAAAATATGATTAGAAGATAGTTCTACGCTATGTATAGACCCTTTCTGAAAATAAATTCTTAACACACTTTTTCTTGCAAATAGTGCATCGGCTGCTTCTCCACATAAACAAAACCTCGAAGAACAGTGACACATCTGAGGAATTCGAGATACATTATTTCGACATTTGCTGCTAAGTCGGACTCAAAAACCTTTTGCGGATAGTGTAGATCAAGCCATGATCAGATTGCACTGTAGGTGCAGTCTGATCATGTATCTACACTGTCCGATAGGGAGATAATTTTCCCCAAATAATAACTTTGAAACAGCAACATTTTGGTTTTTACCATCAGATTGAGGATTTCTTTTGACTTATTTAGCAAGTTAAGAAATACCAGTTATTTGGATATATAAAAAAATATTGCCGAAGAAATCTGCATCTGATTTTTGCCATCTTGCAGGAAAATATGGACATTAAGGTTGAAAAAACGTTTATTTATTCATTAAGAAAAAGACCAAACAGAAGATAGAGATTATCAATCATGAAAAAATTAGTATGTTACCATATTAGTCCAGCTATGATTGGAAAGAAGCTGCGGCTGCAAAGTATGATGTGTTTGGTAATATGCATAGACTGTACATTATGATTAATGAGTAAAATGTAAAGCATAAAAGAAATAATTTTTTTGGGGGGGAGAAAATGGGTTGTCACCTTTCATACTTTTTTGTTTAGGTGTGAATAAGCAGCCGCGGGGTATCGATAAATGGTAGCAACCATGATAAATTGGTGTAATAAATGGGCGGGCAAAAGAGCACTCATAGGCCAACAGGACATAGACATAGACATATTTTATTTGACGTAAGCTTGTATAGCTCCTAGTCGTACAAACTAATGGTTGTTACAATACATATATTGACAAAAATGACGATGAAGTAATTTACAAATGAATTCGTAATATGTTACTCCTAGGCTGACATTAGGAAGAGAGTTAGATAAGTGACACTGGTAAAAGGTAATTCATTAAACAAATATTAACAAATCTGGTATAACTATTAACCGCACGAAGAAAATGTAGACTAGTCCAAATTGAAAGCATTTGAGGACGACAATTCAATTATGACTCAAATAATTGAATTTGATAGAATCAAAATATTGTGGAAGATGGAAGTTATAAAAGCTATCAGCAGTTTTTTCCCCCCCCCCCTCTATAGTACTATACAGACATTAACAAAACGGCCATGAATTCTTCACCACATGAGAAAGATGTGGACTTGTCAAATTCAAAACATTTGGAGTCGACAATTTAATATGGCTCAAGAGTGAATTGCTTTGATGGGATAAGAAAAAAACATTATAGAATAAGAAAAAAGAAACATTATACAAATGAAAAAGAAAAGAAAAAAAAAAAATGCTGGCCACCAGCAAATTCTCTCCATTCACGATGTTATGCACATTAAAACATCAGATATCAACTCTTTTCCACACTGGAGAATGTAGACTTAACCTATCTGAAAGCATTTGCAGTGAACAAATTAAATATGGTTCAAATGATTGGGTTTCTTTTGATAAGATAGAAAACATTGTGGAAAATGGAGAAAATGCTGGCTGCCAGCAATCTCTCCACATCCGCAATGTTATACCAACGTTAACATGTCTGACAATAACTCTTTATCACATGACAGAGAAGTAGACTTTTCAAAATTGCTATCAGTAGCAGTCGAAAATGTAAAAATGTAAAAATGGCTCAAATGATTGAACTTGTCTTTTGGTAAGACGGAAAACATTGTGTGAAACGCAGAAAGAGCCACCTATCAGCATTTTCTCCCTATCCACAATTTATACAAACGTTAACCTGTTATACAATAACTCTTTACCATATGACAAAAGTGTGGAAATGTCCAAATTGGAAGCATTTGCAGAGTAAAGCTTAACTATGGCTCTCATGAATGAATTCGTCCTTGGAAGGGTAGAAAACCTTGTGGAAAACAGAGAAAATTTTGGCTCTCCATCATTTTCTCCCCATCCACAACTTTCTAAAAAGGCTTATTTCACGAGATCGTTAAAACTCGAGACTGTATTGTAAAGGGTAAGTTATACAATTGCCAACGATAAGTCACATACATGTTATGAGAACAATTCACTAGCGATCGGCGTCAATCAAAACCAGACTGCACAATCCGTGCAGCCTGATCATATATCGACGCCGCCAGCTACCAGTTAGCAAGTTACCAAAATATCAGGGTGCAGTGTAAAAAATATGTTAAAAAATATGTTAAGGCCTGGAAAATAATAATTTTTTTTTGTTGGCAGCGTCAGATTATATAAGTAAACATTGAGTTTTAACAGTATTTCTAACTTCTAAAGCGTAATTAATATATTTTGCTAAATTTAGGAGAGTTTTGCGGCTTTCTGATTGTAAGAGATATTCAAATTTTTGCATATTTGGTCTAATGTAATAAATTCTTTTCATACATCCGAACATTTTTGCTGATCGCAATTACTTTTTATACATTAGCAACAAATATCAAGAAACAGGTCAATAGCCAGCTTATACAGCTACGCCCAAGAAGTATTCAATCTCCTGTCGGCTGCTTCACCTTCCCCCCCCCCCCACACACACACACAAACACACGCGCGCGCACACAAAAATCTAAACGAAAGCACTTGCCAGCACGAAGCTTCATGGTCGCAGTCAGAAGGATCGCAAAAGATAATTCGACCATATAGGCATATCGTAAGAAACTGTCTTCGTGATAAGGTCACAACGTAGAAAACACACCTGCAAAAAAAAAAAAACATGTACTTGAAATACAGAATTTACTTTAAGAGGTTAGAGCATCTGACGGACTCGTAACACGTTTTGAGATGTCTTTTGATTTATCAATAGAAATCTAAATTTATAATAATGCTGTTTAGATACTGACAAGGGTTTAATAGCACCACTAATACATATTAGACGCTAACTCTAGCACTGGAGATATGCATGGCATAACAAAAAAATGTCCAAATATTTATAATCAAGGCTAAAGAGAATTACAATAAAGACCTCAAATCTAGAGCGGAAGTTCTTTCCACACTATTTTCACTTCAACTGGTCGGGGAAAATTCTATCTACTGCATTGCGCACACTTCCAAATATACATTCAAAGCAGGATCTACTACCACGCACCAACGATGCGAGATCGATGCCTGATTATTTGCCGAAAGAAGCATATGCATCATGTCGATTTGTTGCATCTGTCTGTTTTTTTTTTTTTTTTTGTACAGATCATACTTTTTCGACAGACGCAGGGCTGGAGAGATTTCAAAGATGAAAACTGATGATTAAAAAGGAAGAAGAAAAAACACTGAAGAGGCGAAACTTAAAAAAGTTATCTGAAAAACTTTGTATAGAATAGAAATAATTGCGAAATACAGGCGAACAGCCCCGTCATATCTACACCGAAACCAAATATTGACATTGAAATGCAACTTATGAAATGACAAACTCCCAACTCAAAGTAACTATAAATAGTTTTATAGGAATGCATTGTATTAGGTAGTGTTCTTTATCCGTTTGTTTTTCTTTGTCCATTATTTTCAACAATTAATAAGGGTAGGTTTGCCGAAAAGTATGGTGGCATATTTCTGCCACGAGATACGAGATAGCTATCATGATAATTTTAGTAAACTATCGCGATAAATTAAAAGTTTCCTGGAAATCTTATCAAGAAAGTGAAAAGTTTCCTGGTAAAAGTATCACGATAAACTAATATTTTATCGCAAAATTTCTCGACCGTGCTCGAAGCTGACATGCGAGATAAAACTATTGTGATATCTATAAATAGAAAATGCATCATTTGGATGAACTCGGTGACTTAAAGGGCAACTACAGCCAAAATCTCATTTTGGATATATGAATCCTTTAATGAAAACAATCTTAAAATTGAAAACCGTATTTCAATGTTATAAGCGAAAATGTGGTTGCACACCTGTGCAAGTTTGGAAAATCTGCGATAAACCGGATGTGACGCCACACTTATTTCGGCTTCTGTGTACTATTAATTTGCTCTGATACTGACTTTTTTTCTCACAGCCTTATCTTCCTTCATGTCGGGAGACGACTGTCGTATGCCGGGTGCCGAGTTTAAGCACTATTTCGAGCCAGGAGATGACTATTTATTCGCCAGTCTGCTGTCTGTCTGTCTGAACCGAATGACGTGGCTTAATATCAGATTTACCATCAATCCTCAACAGGTTAAATAAACCTTCATGCCGATTGCAAAATTTCGAATAGTGCTAGTTTTTGGAGTTACAAAAATAGATATCTCCGTATTGGACACTGTACATAAGATCAGATTGCACGTTCTGTGCAGTCTGATCTTAATATACACTGTTCGGAAAAGGTCACTGAGTCGCGCTCAGTAGCCATGGGGCCCCACAGAAATTTAAATGAGGCAAGAAATCAATGGTGAATTCACTGTTGATTATCCATCTCTTTCATATGAGAGCGAGCGAGCGAGCGAGAGAGAGAGAGAGAGAGAGAGAGAGAGAGAGAGTTGGAGGGTAGTTAGAATAGAAATTCGACAAGCAGATTATGGGATTTTTTCTTTTATTTAAGATCGTATGAATGAGGAAAATAAAAAAGTTATGACGTTAGACTTACCCATTTAACCTGTGTAAAATTCCAAATTCCATTCACATTTTATAAGAAAAAGGGCTCAATATGGTCGTGAAAACAAAAGAGTAACTTTGTACATGACATGTTTAGGACAAGTGCTTGTTAACCCCCAGCTGCAAGCCGGGCAAAAAAAATATGTGAGACCACAACGGTGCGATACCAACATCAAAGAGGTGCCGAATTAACCCTTTGCATTAATGGAACACACAATTCTTTTCGGAAAATAAAAAGTTGGCGCACTAAAATCTTGTGTAAAGTTTGTATGCAGTTATAAATTTTTAATTTACGCTGCATTTTTATGGTCAGCAATCTGCATCTGTTATCTCGTACAGGATTTGTAGACCGTTCAATGATCGACGGTGTCCTATATTTGGTAGAAACAGCCTTAGAACTGTACTCGAATGACTTACTTTACACATTGCAACGTTCCTTCTTCCTTCTACCACCTAGTAGAAGAGAATTTTGGCATGTTTCAACTATCTTGAGTTATTATTTCTTTATTTTTATCTATTAAAATTCGTTGATTAGGCAGTGGTATAATTGAAATAACTTCAAGAAATAAATTTCAAAATAGTTCTGTTTCCCACCTGAAGAATAACTTTTCCTTTTCATAAATACTATCTCCACTAGGTTAATTCATTCAAAATTTCTTTCCTATGATTGTAGTAAGATGTAAGAGCGATAGAGGTGAAAATTCTGCAGTGCACAAGTGATTTAAACGTGATAAAGCGATTTATATCTTTACGAATTTCATGCAGTTTTTTCAGTTTTCTGCGTTAGTTCATATATAGCGACCATATCTTCTCCGTGACACTTGTAACGTCACGGCAAACTGCCGGAAGTCACGATTTTTTCAATTAGCGACCGTCAGACAGGTGAAAATCCGAAGTTTAAACCTCTATATCTCGTGAAGTAAGCATCACAGAACGCTAAAAAAAAATTTTGTTAACATACTCTAGTATAGTTTTATCCGATTTGGAAATGAAAATTTTGGTCTGGAGTTACCCTTTAATAAGATTGCAGTAAATAAAATTTCGAATCATTAACAATTTTTTTTGTACCTTAATTGGTAAATTTTGACAATACTCGAAATGAACAGAGGTCTGTAAAATCACAAAGACGACTCGAAATGCCTCCTACGAACAACTTTAAAACCATCCATGGAAAAGGAGAATTCATAAGGTTGTAGACGAAGGTGTTCCGAAACCGTATCTAATTATAGGTACCATGAATGTCAGTTGTAGGCACGAAAGCAGAAAAAATCATGATAAGAGTTAGAATTATCGCGATATTTTTATCATGAAAATTTTTGTTTTATCACATACTTTTCTTAAATTATCATGATAGCTATCTCGTATCTCGCGGCAGAAATATGCCACCATAGAAAAGAGATAAACTTTGCTAGTATGAGCGGTACCTTCTCCTCTCTTGTTAGATTTCTTTTCTTAACATATATATAAATCGTGAAATCAGTAAGTTAAAACAGATCGGATTAAATAGAGAATATCTGAATCAGTTAGCTGTTGCTTGATCATGAAGTTGTACATGATAAAGTTTAATTTTGATTAATGTGAAGATCAAAACATATTTTTTATTTTATTTTTTTTTTTTATTTTTCGGGAGTTTCTTTGATATTAAAAGAAATCAACTAAACAAACGACCCATTTTTGGCAATCAATTTCGTTCTGATAAGTTGCGTGTTACGATAAACTTTGAAGTATTTGATTCCCAAAAGTATGAAACTGTTTTTACATCGTAATGAAACAATGTAACTCGAATGTGCCAGGTTTAGTTTGCAAATAAAATCAGGTACATACATTTTCATATTTGGCACTGAAATTCAAGCATACATGTAGTTTGGTATCCGCTTATCAATACATCCGTGCATGTTTGAAATAAGGCTTTCAGCAAAATTGATTTTTAGCTCCACTGGCCGAAGGCCAGCGGGCTTATGTCATGGCCCGTTGTCCGTCGTGCGTCCGTCCGTGCGTTAACTTTTATTTTAAACATCTTCTTCTCTGAAACTACCCAGCCAATTTTGATGAAACTTCACAGAAATGATCCTGCCATGGTCCTCTTTAGAATTTCTTGAAAGAATTTGATTCCTTGAAAAACTCTGGTTGCCATGGCAACAAAACTTAACAATATTTGAAATCTTTGAAAATCCTCTTGTCTGAAACCATAAGGCCTAGGGCTATCAAATTTGGCATGTAGCTTTATCTAGTAGACCTCTATCAAGTTTCTTCAAATTATAGCCCTGGGGTCAAATTTGACCCCGGAGTCACAAGTTTTACATAGGCTTATATAGAGAAAACTTTAGAATCTTCCTGTACCTAGCCATAAGGCCTAGGGTTACCAAATTTTGCATGTGGTTTCTCTAGTGGGCCTCTACCAAGAGTGCCCAACTTATAGCCCCGGGGTCAACTTTGACCCCACCGCAGGGGAGTCACAAGTTTTACATTGGCTTATATAGAGAAAAATTTAGAAATCTCCCTGCACCTAGCCATAAGGCCTAGTGCTACCAAATTTTGCATGTGGCTTTATCTAGTAGGCCTCTATGGAAATCTTCTTGTTACTTACCATAAGAACTACCAATTTTAGTCCTGTCTCAGGGGTTTTATGTTCAAAACCAATTGGCCGAGTATTGTAATGTTTGGCATTTCACGTATTAGCTAGTGGAGCGATACAGGGCCATCATGGCCCTCTTGTTTCCTTTTCCTGCAATGTTATCTGTCCTTTCAAAGCCATATTCCATAAGTTGAAGTACACTTGATTTGTCATTTGCAACTTCTTTCGATTTGGACCAGTCTAAAGTTTTGTCGTCTGGTAAAGATTTAAAGCAATTGAAGATGACAATTTTTTTAGTTTTTAAATGATGAAATTTGTCTTTAAAAAGGTTAAAAGTATATTGTGGGTTTTCAGTGCTTGAGTCCGAGTTTGGCCAGATTATTTTTGAGGATAGGGGATTGATATCACATCAGGATTCATTCCTTTCTCACTGCTGTAAATCATTTTTGAAGAATGTTTATATCGGAGAGCAGCCAGTGGCAAAGAACAGTGTTATGTGAAGAACGGGTTTAAAAAAATACATGCACTGGTCTCATTTATGATGTAATGATAATGTTGAAAATGCCTTTTAACTCTAAAAACTAACAAACTTTGTCATTATGTTTGAATTGGGCCTTCACTCTGATCTTGATCTAAACTCTCTTTATACAGGGATCTGATCTTGATTTACCGGTACATTGTCAACAAAAACAACTGAAGTATTGCTTGTAGTTCAAAACCATCTACCTTAAACAAAATACATGTATGTGAGCCATGCTCTGAAAAGGGGCTTAATGCGTCTGAAAAAGTCTTGACCCAATAATTGTCAGCCTGCCCAGTCTGCGCAGGCTGATCTGTGTCGAGACTGTCTGTTTTGAGTAAAATTTTGCAGGTCCAAGGACCATTCTTCCTCATCGTTCAGACAGTCGTTAGACAAATCAGATTTTATGGATCCCTTGCTTATGTAATGACTTGCTTGGTATAATGCATCATAGAAATGCATTTAACCTCCTTTTGCCTGAGCATGGCTTATGCACAACAGAATGCATCCAGTTTGTTAACCTTTTGGTCCAATATTCTAATTGTTTATCAGATTTATGGATCTGTGCCTGCAATAATGGGAGGCATCACTTTATAATTATGGAATTTATTACCTGCTGTGATTTACAGCATCATTGAGCCATTAGGATCAAAGTACCAGTGGTACTCTATGGACAGATCCCCTTTCTGATTTAATGTGAGTGTGACTATTACTGTTTTATTTATTGTTTTTGTTTTACATACAAAACTTGGGGGTGAACAATATAGTATCATAATGTATCTTCGGCTGTGGAAAAAGGTATACTCTTTTTTTTCTCCCCCTGAGATTTATTTTTATAGATTATGAATGATGTTTCTGTGGAGCACTTTGATAGAGACAGAAATGATAACTATGACCCAGTATGCGAGCAGCTTGCAGTTTCTGGAAACAATGTAGAAAAAGAGGGATTGCATGTTACAAATATCATTGCAATTTTTCCAAATTATTAAAAAATGACATTTTCCTTCCATTATTTGTAGTATGATTTACTTATTTTGGAAAAAAAAAAAAAAAATGCAAAGAAATATTAGTAAATTGTGTGTATTATTTGACAAAATTATATTAACATTTACTTTTAGTATTAATTTTATTCATTTTCAGCATAACTGTTAACCAGATGACACAAATTTTGGACTTGCCGAAATTGAAGATATTTGCAGACTGAAATGAAATGTGGCTCTAAATGATGGGGCTTGTCTTTGAAAGGGTAGAAAACATTGTGGGAAAAGAAGAAAATGCTAATTAACAGCAATTCTTCTTTTTCAACAATGTTTTATAAACACTTCCTTTCTCAGGGTTGTTGGGATTGTGTAAACTTTATACAATATGTTCTTGTTGGTTATTCTTCGACGGTGGTTATGTGGGAAAGCAGCCAGTGGCATGGAAAGAAAATTATGCGAAGTACTGGTAAAAAAGACCCCAGGAAAGCATGGATAGGTGCACTGGCTGCGCAATATAACTGAAACAATGTTGAAAACGGCGTTAAACACCACAATCTTATTGGCTATTATTCTGTGTCAAGTTTTTAACTCTTTACCACACAATCCTGAGTTTTAATAGCTTTAGAAGAGAAGTCTTTTGAAAACATTGTGGGAAAAGGAGAAAATGCAAGTTACCAGCATTTTCTCGTTTTCCCATAATGTTAACAACTATTCTATCCTTTCACAGAAAGTCGCATCATTTTAGCCACATTTAATATGTCGTCAGTAAGGGCTTTCATAATGGTCCAGTCTAATACTTTGTCATGTGGTATAGAGTGTAATCCTTTATCACACAATCCCAACTTTTAACGACCCGGAGAAAGAAACCTTTTGAAAACATTGTGGGAAATGGAGAAAATGCTGGTTACCAGCATTTTCTCCTTTTCCCACAATGTTTTCTACACTTCTCAAAACAAATTTCAATTTTTCAGTCACATTAATTTTGTTGTCTACAAATGTTTTCAATTAATACATTAGTCTTACATTTTATCTTTAGGTTAAGACTTGAGCACATGAAGCTACATGTAAATACATGTACCTATTAGCATGCTAAGAGTCAAACTGCATGATAGAACAGATTTACAATTAATTGACAGTCTAATCCATTATGTTTATTTTCAAACACAGAGTGTCAAATCAATTAAAGTGTAGTCCTCACATTTCAGGAGCTCTGATATTACATCTCTTCTATTGGTTTTTAATCCATTTCCACAGGAAATATCCTTTTGCTTCGTAGTGTAGAAAATATGGCAGCAAAAGGAACAGTGTGTGTGACAAGCATGCATGCTAATTTTATTTTTTTCCCCTTAAGATTTTTTGTCATCAAAAATTATTTTTTCCTTAGACTTTTTCTCCTTTTGTTACTGCTGTTCTTTTTTGGGTTCTTTTTTGTTGGGGGGGGGGGGGGGGGAAGAGAAAAAGGGGGTTCTGAAATTAACCTATACAGTAGTGTGTTAATACAAATCATTTATAGATAACATTATTTGTTAACTGATCTACTCCTAAATAATTGAAACTGCACTATTTTAAGAATTAATCATTGAATATGGTGATTGGATTGAAAAACTATTCATTCTGTTTTTTTTTTTTTCAGCTTGTGAAACCAGTAACTTTAGATGATAAATAAATGATATAATTTCGCACCAACTTTTGGGAAAGAAAAAATGCACTCAAGGTAGTTTCAGTGATAATTTGTCCACCTCAACTTGAAAGCTATCAGCAAATTAAATACTGTGAAAAAAGACATGCCCTTGACACTGCAATTTTGCCTTGACCTGTTGATCTTGAATGTTTATGATGTGCATGGTCAGTAAACAATACTGAGGAAACCATGATAATCCAAATTTAATAAATGTTATTGTCTAAACCTTTCACTAAACAATCCTGAGTTTCAAGAAAGAAGGCTATTTAAAACATCGTATATCAACACATCTAGAGCTATATTGTTGAGTATGCAGTTATCAGTTTATGATGTGTCAGAAGAAATATTGTATTTTATCCAGATTTTGAATCGAATTAGCTGATATTATGCTCAGAAAAATAAAAATGAATTGTCAGCTGAAATTTGAAGAAAAACCATAACGTCAAACATAATTAATTTGAAATATAAACTGATGTATTGTATCATTACTGAATCATTATCATATGAAAGGACTAATAGATATTCTATTCAATTCACAATTAAAGTTCAAATTGTATCTTTCAGATTTTCAGTAAGGCATCATTTGACAGAGATCAGTTTTACAATATTCACCCCCTAGATAGTGTTGAACAAAATAAAACTCTTACCTCTCAATGCCGACCTAAATGAGCTTTTGGAAGGTTTTTGAAAACATTGTTGGAAAAGGAGAAAATGCTGGTTACCAGCATTTTGTCCTTTTCCCGCAATGTTTTCTACCCTATCAAAGACAAATTGTGTAATTTGAAACGTTGATATTGCAGAGCTACTTTTTGGAGGAAAAAGTATCTCCTGATTGGACAGTGCAGATCAAAGATCAGACTGAATGCTCTATGTAGTCTGATCTTGATCTACCCTGTCTGCAAAAGGTCATTGAGTTGCTCTCACTAGCCTGGGGGTTAAAAGCAGTTGGAGATGATAAATCAGATGTGGCTCAAATGCCAGAATTTTGTTTTGAAAAGGGTAATTTTCTTCTTTTCCTACAATGCTTTCAAAAGCCCTTTCCTCATGATCATTAACCCTTTACCACACAATCCCAACTTTTAACGACCCAGAAGAAGAAAGCTTTTGAAAACATTGTGGGAAAAGAAGAAAAGGCAGGTAACCAGCATTTTCTTCTTTTCCCATAATTTTTTCTACCCTATCACAGACAAATTTCATCATTTGAGTCACATTTAATTTGTCGTCTGCAGAAGCTTTCAATTTGGACAAGTCTAAAAGTTTGTCGTCTGGTAAAGAGTTAAAACATAGGGTTATGTGGTAAAGGGTTAACAAAATGACTCTTGTCAATTCTGAGAAATGGGAACTTGAAATAAATGCTAATTGGGTAATCTGAGGCTTGTTTTGGCAAATCATTTGACAGTGGTGGACAATGACTGTAGACCAATATTAGACTGCACATTCTGTACAGTCTGATTTTATTCTACAATGTCCATGAAAGCAGCTTTAGTTTGGCCCAGCAAACTGAGGGTAAAATAATGATCATCATCATAAGCATCGTAATCATCATCATCAACAACAACTTGGCCTGTCATCATTCCTTTCATACCACAAACAGAAGGTCAGCCTCTATACCTACTGGACCTTAAGTCACATCACTCATCAGACTAAAAACTTATTTGATGAAGCGACAAGATTTATTCCTTTCTCATTCCCCTCTCACAGCCCAACAGTTTAGAAGATGTTTTTGTTGGCCAGTGGTTGGGAAAGAATGTTATGCCATGTACAGGTAGAAGAACCTCTGAAACTGCATGGCAGAGAGTATGGATAGGTGCACAGGCCAATGCGATATAATTTAGAGCATTAGTGCTCCAACAGCATCAAACACTAAACAGCCTCAGTAAAAATTGCAGTAGTATACATGTATGCTGAGCCAGTTTATTAGCTCGGCTTATGTCATGGCCCGTTGTCCGACGTGCGTCCGAGCGTGCGTCCGTCCGTGCTTTAACTTTTATTTTAAACATCTTCTTCTCTGAAACTACCCAGCCAATTTTGATGAAACTTCACAGAAATGATCCTGCCATGGTCCTCTTTAGAATTTCTTGAAAGAATTTAATTCTTTCAAAACTCTGGTTGCCATGGCAACAAAACTTAAAAATATTTGAAATCTTTGAAAATCTTCTTGTCTGAAACCATAAGGCCTAGGGCTACCAAATTTTGTATGTAGCTTTATCTAGTGGGCCTCTATCAAGTTTCTTCAAGTTATAGCCCCGGGGTCAAATTTGACCCCGGAGTCACAAGTTTTACATAGGCTTATATAGAGAAAACTAGAAATCTCCCTGCACCTAGTCATAAGGCCTAGGGTTACCAAATTTTGCATGTGGCTTTATCTAGTGGGCCTCTACCAAGAGTGCCCAACTTTTAGCCCCGGGGTCAAATTTGACCCCACCGCGGGGGAGTCACAAGTTTTACATAGGCTTATATAGAGAAAAATTTAGAAATCTCCCTGCACCTAGCCATAAGGCCTAGTGCTACCAAATTTTGCATGTGGCTTTATCTAGTGGGCCTCTACAAAGCGTGCCCAACTAATAGCCCTGGGGTCAAAATTGGCCCCGCCCCAGGGGTCAAAATTTTTATATTGGCTTATAAATACAAAACTTTAGAAATCTCCCTGTACTCAGTCATAAGGCCTAGGGTTACCAAATTTTGCATATGGCTTTATCTAGTGGGCCTCTACCAAGAGTACCCAAATTATAGCCCTAGGGTCGAATTTGACCCCACCCCAGGGGTCAGAAGTTTTACATGGGCTTATGTAGTGAAATACTTTTTTTTTTTTTTTTTTTTTTTGTTTAAACATATTTTATTCAATATAATATCATGCATCAATCATTTACAACAACACATTGCGAAAAGGATCGAAACGAAAGCATCAAAGCTTATATAGTTCCTCTCCCTAAAGAAAGTCACGTGGTATAACAATTACAGTAAACAAAAAATCTATTGAATATAAACACCAAAATAATGAACTGATAGTGAAAGATTGAGAGAACGACAGTGAAAAATGAGGAATGAAAAAAGGAATAATGATCGGAGGTTGTGCAGAGTTAAGGGAGAAAATGTAAAATTAACTTTTATAGGCCTCATGTGTATGTGTGTCCGCGGCAGTACAATATCAAAAGAGAGGTACCATACACTAGTATATATTAAATTTAACTTGAAACTCAAGCGAATCTACCACTATTCTCAATGAAAGCATGAACTGCATTAAAGATTTTTTCATTTTCAGCAAGGGAGAGATTATTGTCACCAAATAGGACGATGTCAATATTATAATCAGATATTTCACAAATACATCGTCTGAATGCTGTCCTAATATTACGATAAAATCTGCAAACAAAGAAGTAGTGTTTATTGGATTCTATTTCCCCGCAACGACAAAAAGGGTTTTCCACAATATTTTTCCAGAATAAGTGTTGCTTTAAATCACTACAGTTATTTCTAAGGCGAGCATGTAAAACCTGCAGTCTTCTTTCTCCATAAAAAAATAGTTTGTAGGGAATTGGTTTATCTATATCTAACATACGTTTGAAAGATGAGAGAGAGTCTGTCTCCCTTGTAGACTGTGGCAAAGAGCTCCATGCCTCTATAGTTGAAGGTAGAAAAGATTTCATATAAAGATTAGTTTTGCAGGCGATGTTTGATAAATCATTCGGATTACGAAGATTGTATGTTGTATTACTGCCAATAGTGGTCAGTACATAAGTAGTTTGGAACTAATCCATTAACCATTTTGAAAAAAAGAATAAGTTTGTGTTTGTTCCTACGCTCTCTTAGTGTTTCCCAGCCTGATTCTCTTATAAGGTCTGCGACTGACACAAGCTTAGTACATCCCGTTACAATTCTGGCTGCCTCGTTTTGAATCTTGTCGAGTTCTTCCTTTTGGTATTCATGCACATTATCCCAAATAATATCTCAATATTCAAGAATCGGTCTGATACATGAAAAATATATGGTTTGAAGTGAAAGGCGATCGAGCTGGAACCTCAAACGTCTTAAAACACCTATTCTTTTCCACGCCTTTTCAACGGGGGGTAGACTGCACTTGTTGATCCCAGTTTTCATCACAAGATAAATAAATACCAAAGTGTTTGTGAAACTGAACTGATGGAATAACAACATCTGACATAGAGAGATCCGGATGAACAGGTTGTATACGTTTTCGAGATATTAACAAAGATTTAGATTTAGAGGGATTGAATTTAACCAACCATCTGTCTGCCCATTTACTAACCTTACCTATGTCCATTGTAAAATGCCACCAGATATATCTAGAGTATCAACTACTATAGAAAGACTTGTGTCATCAGCAAACAAATTGATACCAGATTCAATATCTTGAACAATATCATTGATATATACCAAAAATAGCAATGGACTTAATACTGAACCCTGTGGAACTCCAGCTTTTATAAATGATAAATCGGAAGAACCTCCAGGAAGAACGACTTTTTGAGTTCTGTTGATCAGATAGTCCTGCAGAAATGATAAAACTTTACCATCTATACCTGCAGCATGTAATTTGAAGATGAGACCCTTGTGCCACACCTTGTCAAATGCTTTACTAATGTCGAAAAAAACCATCCTTATTTCAAAGCCATTATCTAAGGCGCTACAGATTTTATTGTACAAATATGTCAATTGGTTGACAGTTGAGTCGCCAGGAAGGAAACCAGACTGATGTGGTGTGAAAAAATTTGTCTCTTTTAGGTGATTAAAAATATGCTTGTAAATTATTCTTTCAAGTACCTTCTCCATTGTGTTTAAGAGTGATACAGGTCTATAATTAGATGCAATAGAAGGATCACCGCTCTTTAAAATAGGACACACGAGGGATGTTTTCCAGGCAGTGGGAAGGACACACTTATCGAGACAAAGATTAAATAATCGACGAAGGGGAGTTGAAATCTGAAGTGCTGATTCTACCAAGATCTTGTTATTAATACCGTCTGGACCTGATGCTTTTCCAGTACGAAGAATTTGTAATACATCGAAAACCTCATTCGGAGTGATGACTATACTGTTAAGTTTTTCACCGACAAATTGCGAATAATCACTCGGAAGAGTGTTTAAAGAGTCGTCAATCATGGACTGACTGGAAAAAAACCGAATTCAAGACATTTGCTTTTTCATAATCATCCACTACAAATATCTCGGTAGTAGAATCAAAAATGGGTGGCAGTGTTGATGATGAGCTTGAAGTCGGGCATATAAACGACTTTAGAATTTTCCACCAATCACGTGGATTTAAGTTACCAGATTTAAGTTTAAGTGCCATTCGATCAAAGTAATCTTTTTTTTCGCAACTCGAATACTAGAAATTACTTCATTTCTTAACCGTTTAAATTTCAGCCAGTGCTGATCAGAGTTGGTCCTTTTTGCTCTTTGATAATATCTTTTTCGTTTACGTATTTTTCTTTTGATTTCTGATGTTATCCAAGGCGGGTCGTGAGGATTTATAGTGACAGTTTTATTAGGAATTGATTGAGATGCTTTTTCAATTAAGACACTCGAAATATTCTGCGTGTATATATTTTCATCATCATTATAAACAGTATTCCATTCTACCTCGGATAAACTTTTCCTTAACTGAAAATAATCGCCGTTATCATATTTCCAAATTCTTCGTTTAAATGATTTATATTTGGGTTTTAAAAAATTGAAACCACCAAAGATGGAACAATGATAACGGACATTTAAGTCAAGACAGGGCTCCCCTACTCCTGAAGTTAGAATGGATTCTTTGTTTTTCACGAAAAGAAGATCTATGACTGACATTGAGTTTTCAGTAAAAAGGGTTGGCTCCTCAATGCACTGAGTAAGATTGAACTGTTTACAGATCGAGTCTGTTTTTCTAAAATGAGACTGATCCATTGTGTTTAAATTGAAATCACCCATTATAATAATGTCAGTGATATTCGTGTCAACTGCAAGACTGATAGAGTCCTCAATAAGAGAAGTATACATTGTATTTAAATTGGGTGGTCATAAAGAACATTCCTACTGTTACTTAGTTTTATTTCAATCCAAAGGCATTCTAATCTATTAGGTTCTAAATCAAGTCTACGCTTGTAAACAGTTGTATCTTTAACATACAGAATCACACCACCATACCTATCCCCAATTCTATCTTTACGCTCAGGTGGGTGAAAAGTAGGGAAAAGGAGATCATTGGATGCGTAGTTACTATGTAACCATGTTTCTGTGAAGGACAGCACGTCGAAGTAAGAGAATTCCGAAACCAAAAGATCTACCTTATTTGCAATACTATGAACATTATAATGAACAATAGACAAATGATTTGGGAGACTCAGGAAATTGTACAAATCATTGATGCAAAATGAGGTTGATGAAGTATCAGAGTGAGGACCAGGATTCAGGTGAACGTTACCGGACAAAAACAACAAAAATATCAACACAGTTAAAATAAATGCAATGTCAAAAAATGCAAAACTTCTCAATAGGGAAAGAGAGAATGTAACATTTTGAGAATGATTCTGGTTAAGAGGTGCTCTCCTTTTATCACGATTTTCAATTAATCTAAACATGGCAGATGAATGCCTGAAATTCCAGTGCACAGAAAAGATACAAGGGAGACAACTGTACTGCACACAATAGTACCAAAGTTATACTGAGACAAAACGGAAAGTTCGGACGGTATGTCGGCTTAGCAATTTCTACAAAGTTTCTATCAAGTTATTCCAATGGGTAAATACTGAAATGTATGAAAGCTCGACATACGTCCAGAATATTCCAGCATATTAAACAAGTATAAATTGACTCTGCTACATAGACACACATTTTGACCTTTGTTAGATGACACTCCGCACAATCGCGAGAAGAATAGGTAATGGTAAAACAGAAAAGTAGTAATGGAAAATGTGAAAAATGCAGCATATAAACAAATGAAATAAAAATAGCGTCTTTGAATTGTCATACATATCTCCAAAACTTGAGTGTGATATTAAATCGGTTGTGAACAAACAAAAAAAAAAAAAAAAACAATGAATCAGTGAGATAAATGAAATTACACCGGTAAAAGTGAAAATTTACAATGAAGTTGATAAATGCTGATTACAAACACAACTTGGTGGATTGAATAAAAATTAGAAATTGTATCAGTAAGTAAGAGAGAGAGAGTAGTGAAATAATAGATAAATGGATGTACAACATGTACATGTTGAATATTGAATAGCAATATCGATAATACGCACAAAACAGATTTGTGATTGAGACGAATTAAGAATAGGACAGTAACTAACGAGAGAGAGAGAGAGAGAGAGAGAGAGAGAGAGAGAGAGAGAGAGAGAGAGAGAGAGAGGGAGAGAGAGAGAGAGAGGGAGAGAGAGAAATGAAATAAATAAATGAATGTACGGCATATGTACACATGTAAAATATTGAAGAGCAATCAAAAATACGTACAAACCAGATGAGTCACTGAAATAAATTAAAAACAAAACAAAACAAAAAGATCGGGAAAGAGAGGGGGGTGGAGGCATAGAGAGAGAGAGAGAGAGAGAGAGAGAGAGAGAGGGGTGTAATGAAGAGTGAAAACTGAAAGGATATATGCATATGCATAAATAGATTACTGAACATTAACGCATCAAGTCGACATGCGATCAAATGAGACAGACAAAGGGAGACAAAGAGAAAGAAAGGCCAATGGTAATCACAAAATTGTTGCTTGAATGTCATAAGCATATTAATATACTACCAGTAAATATCAACAATTGTAAAATTTTCATCTTAGACAGGACGAGACAGAGAGACAAAAAACAAAAAACAATGGGGACACACCGCTTGACTTCAGTCGTGATCTATATATATGAGATAACAATGAAGACTCAAAAACGATCGGCTATCACGCTGAAGGGACGATAATCACATAATGTCTTAACTGAATTGGTACTGATAATAAATACTACATATTAATAACAATAATTTCAGATGCATAATTGATCAATTCTCAATATGCATCTAACAGTCATAGAAGTATAACTGTCATAGTTTAACCCTCCCATCGCCATAGACGAAAACAAAAAGCTGTCCGGACGGCATAGTTCAAGATCAGACTGCACAGAATGTGTAATATGATCCCTGCTTTATGCCATCTGTTTGTTTAGTTGGGCTTATCAGATAAAAACCCCTTCTAAGTTTCTGTAGGTTGTATTTTCAGTCGCCAAATATTGACGGGTTCATATATTTGGCGATGAAAAAGTCAACTCCTTACTAAACGACAAAATTTTAGATACCCACCGACTGTAAGCACCTGCAGACGACAAAATAAATATGACCCAAAAATGAAATCTTTAGAAATCTTCTTGTTACTTACTATAAGAACTTGGGCTACCAGTTTTAGTCCTGTCTCAGGGTTCTTATGTTCAAAACCAATTGGTCAAGTATTGTAATGTTTGGCATGTAGGAATTTTACGTATTAGCCAGTGGAGCGATACAGGGCCATCATGGCCCTCTTGTTTTTCATTAGCTGTGTACTGATTGTTTAGATCGGAATGTTAATTATCAGGCAAGCTGTTGTCCTGTAATTTTTTGTGATGAATGGATAGTCATAAAATTTACATTACATGTTAAACATCATAGGTAACGATCAGTTGAGCAACAAAAAGTGTTTACAGTTTACTTATGGCCGCTATTGTGGCTTTAATGTTGAAACTTCAAAATAACTTTATGTTTAACGGATGATTTCTTGTGAAAAAGTTGTTTCAAAAAGAGGAAATACCCATATAAAAACATTTTTAGCTCATGGCCCGGTATCCGTCGTGCGTCCGTGCGTCCGTCCGTCCGTCCGTCCGTGCGTTTAATTTTTTTTCAAACTTCTTCTTCTCTGAAATTACCCATCCAAATTTGATGAAACTTCACTGAAATGATCCTGCCATTGTCCTCTTTAGAATTTCTTGAAAGAATTTGATTCCTTCAAAAACTCTGGTTGCCATGGCAACAAAACTGAAAAATATTGAACATCTTTGAAAATCTTCTTGTCTGAAACCATAAGGCCCAGGGCTACCAAATTTGGCATGTAGCTTTATCTAATAGACCTCTATCAAATTTCTTCATATTATAGCCCTAGGGTCAAAATTGGCTCTGCTCCGGGGATCACAAGTTTAACATGGGCTTGCATAGTTACTGTAATTTAAAAATAGTAATCAAGGGAAGTAACTCCTGTTATACAAGATAAAGTTTGTTACTATTTACATCCCTTGATTATCAAACTGCAGTTATACATTATTGGAGTTTGGTATTCAAGTTTTTTGGAGAGGAAATGTTCTGTTTTAAGGGAGAGTGATTTATTTTGAATCAAATAGTTATGCTCACATGAATGGAATGTTTAATTTAAAGTAAGGTTTCTATCACTCAATTTTTTTCAGAACTTTACCTTTCATGCTAATGAATAAACCTGCTTGTATTCAGACATTATCTTTGCATTTAAAAAGATATGACTCTTTTTGTTCGGCAGGCGGGGTGGAGGTTATGTTTTCAAAGTAAGTTTATTACCATACAGACTTTTTATGCTGTATGTCTCTGTCAATGCCAATTAAGCGCATGATACGTTAATTTTATTCTTTAAGAAATGACAATTTTTTTTACTTTACCAAGTTTAAAGCCATTGCAAAAAGACAAATTGAATGTAGCTTAAATGACTATTTCTGTCTTTGATAGGTTAGGAAACATTGTGGGAAAAGGAGAAAATACTGGCTGACACCATGTTGTCCATTTCTCACGATGTGTTTGAAAGCATTCTCTTTCAGGGTCATTAACACTTCGATTTGTGTGGTAAAGGGTTAAAAAGCCAGAGGAGCGATACAGGGCCATCGTTTATAGGTACATGTAGTTACACTTACCTTAGAAAAATCAAACTATTTCACGTATAATGATTTTTCCCTATGCAAACACATGATTTTTTCATGTTCGGTAATAATGTACTCTCCCTGTATACCTTGATTATGTATATCAAACAGATATTGATATAAGTAGTATAGGAGGGTAGAATACGGCTCTGACAGGGCCCGGTCAGAGCCGTATTCTACCCTCCCTGAGAGCCCTACGTTGCCTACCCTACAGAAAATTTGTCCCTATTCTGCCACCCTGAAAGAATTTGCATTATATCATTTCTACAAAAAATGTCCAAAGAGACTACCCTGAGAGGGTTTTAGCATTCAAAATGGCGGCCGTATGGCTGGCACTCTGGGGATAAAACCACCCAAAGAGACTACCCTGAGTGGAATTTTTCTGCAAAAAAGGGAAAGTTAAGGGAAAGTAAAGGGTAAGTAACGATCAAAAATGATTTTCTATTGTCAAGCTTCTTTTCTCTCTAAAAGCCTGATCACTGAGTTGGACTTAGACTTTTTTCTGCATCTATGAATGATTTCTCTTTTCTAAAAGGAATTTGTCCCTATATCACTGAGTTGGACTTAGTTTTTTACCCATATGCTATTAGGATTGCTTTATTGTTTACTTCTATCCACTACTTGACCTTTAAGTGGTTTCTCTCTAAAAGCCTGACCATTGAGTTGGACTTAGACTTTTTTCTGCATCTCTATGAATGATTTCTCTTTTCTAAAAGGAATTTATCCCTATATCACTGAGTTGGACTTAGCTTTTTTCATTCTATGAATGAATTCTCTTTTCTAAATGCCTAACCATTGAGTTGAACTTAGACTTTTTTACCCTATGAATGATTTTCTTTCTAAAAGCCTGATCACTGAGTTGGACTTAGTCTTTTTCTGCAATTATGAATGAGTTCTCTAAAAGACTGAGCACTGGGTTGAACTTAGTCTTTTTCTGAGTTTTTTTTTTTTTTTTTTTTTGCTCTTTGGAGTGCAACTCTTCTAAAAGAAAGAAGTTTGACAATTTGAAGAAATGACAATTTTGAAGAAAGATAGAACTTTCGTGGTAATGGTTAGTCCTGAAAAGGACTGTTGGGTTAGCTCTGAAAAGAGCTGTGACAATTTGAAGAAATGACAACTTAAAGATAGAACTTTCGTCTGACAGCTTGAAAATAGATCTTTCGTCTGACATCTTGAAGATAGAACTTTCGTGGTAGATGGTTAGTCCTGAAAAGGACCATTGGGTTAGCTCTGAAAAGAGCTGTGACAATTTGAAGAAATGACAACTTGAAGATAGAACTTTCGTCTGACAGCTTGAAAATAGATCTTTCGTCTGACATCTTGAAGGTAGAACTTTCGTGGTAGATGGTTAGTCCTGAAAAGGACCGTTGGGTTAGCTCTGAAAAGAGCTGTGACAATTTGAAGAAATGACAACTTGAAGATAGAACTTTCATCTGATAGCTTGAAGGTAGAACTTTCGTCTGACAATTTGAAGAAATGACAATTTGAAGAAAAGATAGAACTTACGTCTGACAATTTAAAGAAAGGTAGAACTTTCGTGGTAGATGGTTAGCCCTGAAAAGGGCTGTTTTGTTTTGGAGGCTGTGTTTTTTTTGTATCACGTTGTTTTTTCCACTTCTAATGACAGCATCCGAAATTCGCTTGACAAATGGGGCATGCTTCAACTCTTTTTCTGATTACCATTGCTCCATTATCGAAAGTAATCTTTCTCCCAAATTCAATATCAACCAAGATGATGTCAGGCGTTGTCTTTAAAAATAGTTGAACTAATCTTTCGCCGAGATCTTTGTATGGCTGTATTATACGTTGTAGTTGGTTTTGTTCCTCCTCTCCTACGAAATGAGTGTTTAGTTGTAATAACCGCAGCCCGGCATTTAGATATTCTTGGAGAGCCTCACGTAGTTGATGAGTTACCTCCTCCATATTGATACTGCTTCCGAATATTGATACTGCTTCCGAAGTGATCGTTAGCTGAGAGTCAAAAATGGTGAATGTATGAAAATAACGCTGGGCTTTATACGTTTACAGAGGATTGAAATTTTTAAAGAGCTCGGACCTGGCAGAAAGCACATACATTTTTTCCATGCTACGTTTCATGCTAATATAGCAAAAAAGTTATGAGCCGATGTATGGAAAAAATGTAGACAGAACAAGTCTTTGGGGAAAAAACAGAATGAAGAGCTCTATTGTTTTTGAACTTTTATTTATTGAACTTTTATTTATTGAACAGAACTAAACAATGAAACATTTTTTGCAATGCATCATAAAAAATTTTCTTGACAATGAAAAAAATTCTTGACAATGAAAAAATCACAAGGAAACATTTTTTACAATACAGCATAAAAACAATTTCTTAACAATGAAAAAAATCACACTGAAACATTTTTACAATACAGTATAAAAAACAATTTCTTGACAATGAAAAAAATCACACTGAAATATATTTCACAATGAATTATTCACAATGAATTATTCACAATAAAAAAATCACAATGAATTATTTTTTCGCAATGAATTATTTACAATGAATTATTCGCAAATAATTTTTTACAATGCAAATTCGCAAATACCACGAGTTTCACATTTGTTTTCATATTCCTACCGTTTTGTTGTTTTTTCTTGGTTGTTTCGCTCTGTCTTTGGCTTTTTCGGGATCTTGAAATCAACGTGATTATCAATGTTTTTCCCGTATTTGCCCTGGCCTGTCAATATTGGTGTAGTTGGTTTTTGATCAACTCGCTGTTTCTTGTGGAGATGGCTAGCATCTTCCTCAGATTTCCGTTTTGTTGTTTTTCTTGGTTGTTTTTCCTCTGGTTGTTTTTTCTTTGGTTGATTTTTCTTCACAACACTTACGATAGAGTCCACTAACTTGTGAAGATTGGATTTATCAAAGTCGAACTCCACAGGGATCTTCACAGGAGTTGTTGAAATGCACTGATCCTGTTGGCGTGGTACCTCGATATTTCTACTGAGCTGATCAGTACTTGTGCTTAAAGTTTTAATTTCCTCCAAATGTCTGTTTAAAGTCTCCAGCTGATCTATGATCCGGGTCATCATGCTATCTTGTTTCAAATTTAGCTGCTTTACCTCTTCATAAATGTTGTCCAGCACCGTCGCTGGAATGATGGTTGTCGAATTCAACTCCGGTGGCGGATTGATGATTGTCGAATTTATAACTGATGAAAGAACGTCTCCATTGTTTTCCACTGGTGGAAAATCGTCCAAGTTGATTTCATCTAAGTTGTGCTTCATATTGAAACTGCTTCTGAATATTGATACTGCTTTCGAAGTGATCGTTAGCTGAGAATCAAAGAAATGGTGTTTTGTATAAAATAACGCTGAGTTTTTATACATTTACAGAGGATTGAAAGTTTTAAAGAGTACGGACCTGACGGAAAACACCAGGATTGAACTGTGTGACACCGAATTAGGAGTGGTAAAAAACACCAATATAACTATCGATTTAATTGGGCAATGTTAATGAAACGCCGACGCGGAAAAAACATAGGAGAAAATGACGTCACGGGTCGACTAGTTCAATCCCCTGTAAAGCTATAAAGCCCAGCGATATTTTACATAAAAAACATATTTGTTGCAGGATGGTTCGAATTCTTGTATGCCCTCACTGTGCAAGCAGATGCCAGATAGAGTGTGGAAAATGTTTTACTATACTTGAGTATCTTGGGCAGAAACATAACTGTCCAGATCCAGATGAAGGATTTTACGATGATGATGAAGGTTCGACGATTTGCTGTGAACACTGTGGGTGTGAAATCATCCCAGTGGATCGGGCGGAGGAATCGTAGAGCTGGATGTCAATGTGAGATCCTTCAAAAAAAAGCCCTTTTCAGGGCTAACCATTTAGCACGAAAGATCTTTCTTTTCAAATTGTCAAAAGTAAAAAGACTTACAGTCACAACTAGAAAAAAGTCACAACTAGAAAAAAGTCAAAAGTAAGAAGTAATTATTTTATATTTTTTTATTTCAAAAAGAACTTATGTACAATGAAAAAATCAAATCATGAACTGTAAAGACAAAAAATGAATGAACTGTAAAAACAAAAAAATGAATGAAAAAATCAAGTCAGTCTTTTTTTGTTTAAATTCAATATTGTGTTGAAATCTTTTTTCACTCAGTATGTTTTCTTTTTTTCTTTGGAATGTCAGATTCACATTTGGTTTTACGTTTTCTTTTCCTTTCGTTGTTTTTTAATACCACATCTGGACAGATTTTATCCTCGTGTTTTGTTGATTTGCAAAAGAAACAGTTCTTTGTTACTCGTTTTTTCTTCTTTTCGTTGTTTTGCTGTTTTTCCTCTCTGTACGAGCAACCCGGTTCTGCAGAAAATTCGTTGTTTTTTAGATCCAAAGTTTGTTGTTTTCTTAGATCCAAAGTTTGTTGTTTTCTTAGATTTTTCGTACTGTAGATATTATTTTCTCTGGCTGTTCTGTTATTTTGCAGATTTCTGAATCGCTGATAGCCGTTGTGTCGCTCTGCATGTTTACGGTCTGAGTTTCAACCGATGAGGATGTAGCTTGTGGTGAACTTTTTTTCCATGTATTTTCACTGCAGAATGAATTTAGTGTCCCTACGAATTTTATATCTTTGAGACCATCAACGTTGTAAAACGATGGTAAAATTTCGATGTCGTGACTGTGTGGATTCACGTAGACAAAAACAAATGTTCCTATCTGATTTTCTTTTTCTGGACATTCTTTGGCCCAATGTCCTGCTTCGTTGCATGTGAAACAAATATTTGTTCTCTTGCCATTCACACCATATCGTTTGTCAGTCGTCGCTTGATCCAAAACTCTGTATCTGGTAGTACGGTAAACATCTTTTTCTTCTAAATGTTGGTGGGATAAAAATGATCCCACGTAGTTTCCGATATGTTTAACATCATACTTTGATGGTATATTGCTGATCTCATAATCGTGGGTGTATGGATTAACATACAGATACACCCTCTTTCTAAGTGGTGATGTATTTTGCAGCTTTAACTCGCTCATATTCTTTTATCAACCGTACTGTCTGAGATTGAGTAGGAGAATGATTAGATTTTCACAACTATCGTCTCTATTTATACACTGTTACAACGGAGAGGCTATATAAATTGTTAGTTTTTCTCACTTCTGCATTATTGTCTTTTCACTCAGAGCTAAAACAATGGCTAAAACAAAAAGAATAATAACCTATTCAGACAGCGAAAGTGACGATGAGGTATTTCCACCAACAAAAAAGAAAAAAACTAGACCGTTGAAAGAAGAAAGTGACGATGAGATATTTCCACCAATAAAAAAGAAAAAAACTAGACCGTTGAAAGAAGAAAATGACAGCGACGATGAAAGTATCAACTCTAACTTAGACATGAAAAGTCTATATGATTTAACAGAAAGGGGTAATAAGAAGTCAAGAAAATTTAAAACAGAATCACATGTGCTGATGCTGAGTTTTAAGAAATTTAAAGAATTATCACCTCAGAGACTACTTGGATTATTTGACGATGTTACCCATGAAATCATTCGAAAGTTAAATGCTAACCCGACGGACATGATTAGAATTACCATCAATCATCCTTCTTTGGAAATGGGAATCCATATTCCTTTTTTAGCTGCAGACCAGTTACAAGGTGAAACTATGCTGAATGAAATTGAACGAGTTTTACAATCGAATACAGATTTCGTCTTGAACGATGGACTCATGACATTTGACATTACACATACAATACCACCAAGTGGTAGCGGAAAACAAAAATATAGATCATCAGAATTAGATTCAAAGTTTTTTGCCCGGAAGAAAAAATCTATTATTCAAATTGACAATCATGACCAACTATGTTTTGCAAGAGCCGTTGTTGTGGGAATTTGCTAGAGTTAACGTGAAAACACCGAAGCATGGAATAGAAAATGGGATCGTATTTGTCGTTCAAAACGCCCTCTTCAAAAGACTGAAGCTGAGAAATTGTTAAATGAAGCTGGAGTTTCATCAACACAGTCTGTAGGAATTGATGAATACAAAAAAATTCAAACATTCTTGTATGAAAAAGACTATGTCATTAAAGTTCATCAACAGCATTCAAAAGTGGAAAAAATATTTAAACATCCAGAAGTGAAAGCCAATAGTAAGATCATACATTTGTACTTTCATCAAAACCATTATGACTACATCATATCTATCAAAGGTTTTCTTAGTTGTGGATATTATTGTGAGTTCTGTGATGTGGGTTACTCTAACCGGGAAAATCATGCTTGTTCAAATATCTGCAAAGGTTGCTACCGCAAAGCAAAATGTCCATCAGAATCAAAAGAATATGTTTGCAGTTATTGCAATAGACGATTTTTTAGTGCTGAATGCTTTGAAAATCACAGAATTGTTCAAGGTAAAGAAAAGAAATCCATTTTTGAATTAGTAAAACTCTGTTCGAAATGCGGTGCACAATATCATGTCAGAAAGAAAAATCATGTTTGCAATGGAAAGAAAAGATGTCATATCCGTAAGAGAATTGTTAACTTTTCTCATCGATGCTATATTCAACCTTACCAAAGTAAGTTGAACCATGACAGCGATGACGAGACGAGTTCTTCTGTAGTAAAAAAACCACAGTTTATTTTCTTTGATTTTGAATGCAAACAAGACACAGGCGTACACATCCCGAATTATTGTATCGCACACAGAGCGTGTGATGAATGTATCGATAAATCACTTGATTTTCATTGTTCTACATGCAGTGAATTTGAAGAGGGTAGGGAAGTTATTTTTCAAGGTGAAGAAACTTTGAGTCAATTTTGCAAGTGGCTCTTTTCAAAACATCATAAAGGAGTTACGGCTATTGCCCATAATTTCAAAGGCTATGATGGTCAGTTCATTCTTGACTATATTGTCAAAGTTGGGTTAAAACTTCCAAAACTGATCATGAATGGAAACAATATTATGAAGTTAGAACTGAATGGTGTACGTCTGATCGATTCTTTCAATTTCATGAGTTTTGGTTTGGCAAAATTTCCACCCACCTTTGGTCTTCAAGAAATGAAAAAAGGTTACTTTCCTCACTGGGCAAATACAGATGAATTTTGGAGTTACATTGGACCCTACTTGGATATGTCTTATTACAAACCCGACTCAATGTCTGAAGAGGCTAGGTCAAAATTCATAGTTTGGTATAATGACAAAGTTCGAAATGGTGAGGAATTCAATTTTCAGAAGGAGATGGAATTGTACTGTAGGTCAGATGTTGATATCCTCAGACGAGGGTGTGCTGAATTCAGAAAGCTGTTTATCGAACAGGGTGGTATTTGTCCATTTTTAGAGGCGATTACCATCGCAGATGCCTGTAACAAGGTGTGGCGAAGCAAATATTTACCAGAAAATCAAATAGCTATCATTTCAAGTAAAGACTCATCCAGACGTCGCTTTTCTATGAAAGCGATACGATGGGTTCAAAGCGTAGCTCAGGAAAAAGGTATTAATATTCAGCATGCAAAAAATGGTGGTGAAGCTCAAATCGGGAAATATAGTGTAGATGGTTTTCACCGTCAATCAAACACTGTTTATGAATTTCTTGGGGATTTGTATCATGGTTGTCCTGTATGCTATACAGATCGAAAACAGATCAATCCTATTAATGGAAAACCCATGTCTGAATTGTACGAACGTACCTTTGAACGTATAGCAGATATCGAAGAAATGGGATATAATGTAGTGTACATTTGGGAACACGAATTTGATGCTAAGATGAAGGATAAAGAGTACAAAAAACTCATTGAAAAGTTATATCCACATTGGGACCCTATCGATCCGAGGGATGGTTTGTCCGGGGGAAGATGTAATGCAATAAAAATTGGATATGATGTTGATGAAAAAAAAACCAAAAAGGAAATCAAGTACATCGATATCTGTTCTCTATACCCTTATGTTTGTAAACACAAATCCTACCCTGTAGGTCAGCCAAAAATTTTGTCTGCTGAGAATATTGATATGAACAATATTCGACAATATGAGGGATTAATCAAGTGTAAAATTTTACCTCCAACTGATTTGTTTCACCCCGTTCTCCCAGTTCACTGTAACAACAAAATGATGTTTACACTCTGTATGAAATGTGCAGAAGAAAGCTCAAACATTTGTAGGCATGGTAAAGAAGAGAGGGCTTTGGTTGGAACTTGGGTTACTTTTGAATTATTCAAGGCTCTTGACTGTGGTTATCGATTATTGCAAGTGTATGAAATTTGGCATTTCAATTCTGTATCAGATCAGTTCTTTAAACATTATGTGGACAATTTCTTGAAAATTAAGCAAGAAGCCAGTGGTTATCCAGATTGGTGTCAATCAGACTCAGAAAAAGATCAGTTCGTTTGTGAATATGAGAAGGCGGAAGGTGTTCGTCTTGATCCAAGTTGTATTCAAAGAAATCCTGGGAGAAGATCATTTGCTAAGATTATGTTGAACTGTCTTTGGGGAAAATTAGCTCAGCGTGAAAAAATGTCCCAGACGGAATACATCAGTGATCCGTCTAAATATTTTGAATTAGTCACCAATCCCAATTTCATTGTAAAGCATGTAGAAATCTTTGACGAGGACTGTTCATTCATCTTGGTTAACTATGAATCAAAGTTGGAACATATTGACACCCATGCTACAGCCAATGTGGTAGTAGGGTCTTACGTAACAGCTTATGCAAGGTTGGAATTGTACAGCGTTCTTGAAAAGTTAAAAGATAGAGTTCTGTATTTCGATACAGATAGTTGTATGTACATTCACGACCCTGAATTATGGAATCCTCCTATTATTAACAGCCGACTAGGAAAATGGACTGATGAAGAGCCTGCTTGTAAAATTACTCAATTCAGAGGACTTGGACCTAAGAATTATGCTTACAAAATGAAAACAAAAGATGGAGAAGAGATAAGCAAATGTAAAGTAAAGGGGATTACTCTGGATTACAATACAAAACAGGTGGTAAATTTCGATACATATTCGAAATGTGCTTTGGATCGCACAATAGAAATCAAAATTAAGTATGATTGTAGAATTAAAAGACACAGAGATAGAACGGTTACCAGTGAATCACAAAGAAAAACGTTTCGCTCTGTATACACCAAGAGAGTTATTGTAAATGGTACTGATACTGTACCCTATGGTTATAAAAGTTTGAGAAAATAATTCTATATCACATTGTTGTGTAGCAATCAGTCAAAGTAAGTCGGAAAAATATTAGCCGTTGGTCAAAAAATAACAATCATGTTACCGTTACCAATAGAACTACGTGAAAAAATTTATGGAGAATTTGTTCGACAGCATACGCTTGATGAACGAACACAGCTTAACATTAAATTTTTCTGTGTGAAAATTTGGATCGGAAAATTGTTTAAGTGGATTGCAAAAGGAGAAAAGTCCTACAAAGTGTATGCTATATTCAACTTTATTGCGATGATGGTGGACGATTCGGGGTTGGATCTCGTTCTCAAAACTTATTTAGCAGATAGCTGTTTGAAAGATAATGTTATTAGTAAACTGTTTCGATCCACAAGTAGATGGACATCTTTTATCGTAGGAACAACAGAAGAAAGTTTTTTTTAACGTTCTGAAAATGAAATCAGTTCTATTTGACTTTTACTTACGCTACAAAAAAGGATCTGTTCATTCCTACGGAGAAACAATGGAAACCATGTCAGGATATATTCTATTTGATAGAGATGTTACAGAAGAAGTAGTGAATTCAGCTCTTTCAACAAAAGACGCTTATAGACATGTTGCTCCATTCATAGGACTACGAGATTTCAACGATATGGACAGTGAGTATACAATGTTTTTGGGGTATGATCAATTGCATAAAGACATTACGGAATATGAAAACAAATGTGAAACTCGTGGTATTTGCGAATTTGCATTGTAAAAAATTATTTGCGAATAATTCATTGTAAATAATTCATTGCGAAAAAATAATTCATTGTGATTTTTTTATTGTGAATAATTCATTGTGAATAATTCATTGTGAAAAAATATTTCAGTGTGATTTTTTTCATTGTCAAGAAATTGTTTTTTATGCTGTATTGTAAAAATGTTTCAGTGTGATTTTTTCATTGTTAAGAAATTGTTTTTATGCTGTATTGTAAAAAATGTTTCCTTGTGATTTTTTCATTGTCAAGAATTTTTTTCATTGTCAAGAAAATTTTTTATGATGCATTGCAAAAAATGTTTCATTGTTTAGTTCTGTTCAATAAATAAAAGTTCAATAAATAAAAGTTCAAAAACAATAGAGCTCTTCATTCTGTTTTTTCCCCAAAGACTTGTTCTGTCTACATTTTTTCCATACATCGGCTCATAACTTTTTTGCTATATTAGCATGAAACGTAGCATGGAAAAAATGTATGTGCTTTCAGCCAGGTCCGAGCTCTTTAAAGATTTCAATCCTCCTTAAACGTATAAAGCCCCCGCGTTATTTTCATACAATCACCATTTCTTTGACTCTCAGCTAACGATCACTTCGAAAGCAGTGTCAATATTCGGAAGCAATATCAAAATGGAGGAGATAAATCATCAACTACGTGAGGCTCTCCAAGAATATCTAAATGCAGGTCAACAGTTATTACAACTAAACACTCATTTCATAGGAGAGGAGGAACAAAACCAACTACAACGTATAACACAGCCCTACAAAGATCTCGGCGAAAGATTACTTCAACTATTTTTAAAGAAAACGCCTGACATCATCTTGGTTGATATTGAATTTGGGAGAAAGATTACTTTCGATAATGGGATAATGGTGATCAGAAAAAGAGTTGAAGCATGCCCCATTTGCCAAGCGAATTTCGGGTGCTGCCATTAGAAGTGGAAAAAAACAACATGAGACGAAAAAACACAGCCTCCAAAACAAAACAGCCCTTTTCAGGGCTACCCATCTACCACGAAAGTTCTATCTTTTTTAAAATTGTCAAAACTCAAAAGATTTACAATCAAAAAAAGTCATAGAATAGTCAAACTCTAGTTTTTTTTCTATCCCGAACAAGAAAAAATGCAACAAAGCCATGGGTTGGTCAACAATAAAACATTTAGTATTAGAAATAAAACGCTGATTCTGATTGGACAACATTAATTTGGAGCCAAAACAGCATGAAACGCCGACGCAGGAAAAACATAGGAGAAAATGACGTCATGGGTCAACTAGTTCAATCCGTCTGAAAAGCTATAAATCTCTACGATATATTTTCCATACATTTCATTTTCACAATGGCTTCAAGACCATCACTCACCAGACGCTACACCTGGATGGATGCCGAGCGACAGTTAATAAGAGCAAGGAGGCAAATCGCTTTACTTAAACAACGCTTAGACGAAGTAAGAAAGCGTCACGAGAGAGCTCAGCTTGCTAATAACAGGGTATTCTGTTATAACCTTCGGATGAAGGAAATGATCATTGCAGGCACACTTGAAATGTATTTTCAGTATGCTAATACAAAAAGTGAGCAGTTAGACCGTCTTTTCCGCGAGCAAATCGCCGCTAAAAGGGTTGAGTCAGACAGTGAATGGTCTGATACTGAATAAACATTTTCAAAAATCAGCTCTTCTCAAAACAGCCCTTTTCAGGGCTAACCATCTACCACGAAAGTTCTATCTTTCTTCAAAATTGTCATTTCTTCAAATTGTCAAACTTCTTTCTTTTTGAAGAGTTACACTCCAAAGAGTAAAAAACTCAGAAAAAGACTAAGTCCAACCCAGCGCTCAGTCTTTTAGAGAAAAAATATTCATACGTGAAGAAAAAACTAAGTCCAACTCAATGCCCAGACATTTAGAAAGATAATTCATTCATAGATGCAGAAAAAACTAAGTCCAACTCAATGCCTAGACATTTAGAAAGAGAATTCATTCATAGATGCAGAAAAAACTAAGACCAACTCAGTGCTCAGACATTTAGAAAGAAAAAAATCATACATAGGTGAAGAAAAAACTAAGTTCAACTCAATGATCAGACTTTTAGAAAGAGAAATCGTCCATAGATGTAGAAAAAAACTAAGTTCAACTCAGTAATATAGGGGTAAAATAAAAAAAAGCCTATAAAAGTGATCCATTACACATATAAAACACTAAACTCTTGATTATTTTTCTCATTCACCATTAACTTTTCGTAAAAGCTGAGCCGGTATCCCACAATGTTTGGATTAACATTTTTTCTCTTATTGCTCTTCTGGTTAGAAGAAAGAGAACGTTTCAGATATATCAGACATGAAATTGACCATCTAATGCAAATGCTAGATAAAATGGAATCAATCAAAAGAAAGAGAGGAGGATAAAAAAGTGCATTCTGCACAAAAAAGCAACCCTTTTCAGGGCTAGCTATCTTAAATAAACATCTTTCTTTTCATCTTGTCAGAAGACTCATAATCAAAAAATAGTCATAGGTTAGTTAAACTCTAGTTTTTTCTAACCCGAACAAGAAAATGTAACAAAACTATAGATTGGTCAACAATAAAACATTTAGTATTAGAAAAACAACGATAATTCTGATTGGACAACATTAATTTGGAGCCAAAACAGCATGAAACGCCGACGCGGGAAAAATATACGAGAAAATGACGTCATGGGTCAACTAGTTCAATCCGTCTGAAAAGCTATAAAACCCAGCGTTATTTTCCCGCACATCATTCATTCTCTTCAAGTCGTTAAGAAATGGAATGCGCATTGAGGGATATGACTTTTTCGGAACTCGCCCAGCTGGCATCGAGAGAAAAAAGGAAGAAGGAGAAAAAAGAGTTCACAGTACCAGCTACTGAAGATTGAAACGATGACGATGAGCCGTCGTTCTCGTTGGACTTCGGCTTGGACGAGCAGCAACTGAAAAGACTAAAGAGAAGGGCTGCAAGTAGCTGTCCGGCGTGCAGGAAGGTTGGAGGTTGTGCTTAAAAACACAACCTCCAAACCAGGTCCTTTTTTAGGACCACCCCAACAGCCCTTTTCAGGGCTAACCATCTACCATGAAAGTTCTACCTTTCTTCAAATTGTCAGACGTAAGTTCTATCTTTTCTTCAAATTGTCATTTCTTCAAATTGTCAGACGAAAGTTCTACCTTCAAGCTATCAGACGAAAGTTCTATCTTCAAGTTGTCATTTCTTCAAATTGTCACAGCTCTTTTCAGAGCTAACCCAACAGTCCTTTTCAGGACTAACCATCTACCACTAAAGTTCTATCTTCAAGATGTCAGACGAAAGTTCTACCTTCAAGCTATCAGACGAAAGTTCTATCTTCAAGTTGTCATTTCTTCAAATTGTCACAGCTCTTTTCAGAGCTAACCCAACGGTCCTTTTCAGGACTAACCATCTACCACGAAAGTTCTATCTTCAAGATGTCAGACGAAAGATCTATTTTCAAGCTGTCAGACGAAAGTTCTATCTTCAAGTTGTCATTTCTTCAAATTGTCACAGCTCTTTTCAGAGCTAACCCAACAGTCCTTTTCAGGACTAACCATTACCACGAAAGTTCTATCTTTCTTCAAAATTGTCATTTCTTCAAATTGTCAAACTTCTTTCTTTTAGAAGAGTTGCACTCCAAAGAGCAAAAAAAAAAAAAAAAAAAAAACTCAGAAAAAGACTAAGTTCAACCCAGTGCTCAGTCTTTTAGAGAACTCATTCATAATTGCAGAAAAAGACTAAGTCCAACTCAGTGATCAGGCTTTTAGAAAGAAAATCATTCATAGGGTAAAAAAGTCTAAGTTCAACTCAATGGTTAGGCATTTAGAAAAGAGAATTCATTCATAGAATGAAAAAAGCTAAGTCCAACTCAGTGATATAGGGATAAATTCCTTTTAGAAAAGAGAAATCATTCATAGAGATGCAGAAAAAAGTCTAAGTCCAACTCAATGGTCAGGCTTTTAGAGAGAAACCACTTAAAGGTCAAGTAGTGGATAGAAGTAAACAATAAAGCAATCCTAATAGCATATGGGTAAAAAACTAAGTCCAACTCAGTGATATAGGGACAAATTCCTTTTAGAAAAGAGAAATCATTCATAGATGCAGAAAAAAGTCTAAGTCCAACTCAGTGATCAGGCTTTTAGAGAGAAAAGAAGCTTGACAATAGAAAATCATTTTTGATCGTTACTTACCCTTTACTTTCCCTTAACTTTCCCTTTTTTGCAGAAAAATTCCACTCAGGGTAGTCTCTTTGGGTGGTTTTATCCCCAGAGTGCCAGCCATACGGCCGCCATTTTAAATGCTAAAACCCTCTCAGGGTAGTCTCTTTGGACATTTTTTGTAGAAATGATATAATGCTAATTCTTTCAGGGTGGCAGAATAGGGACAAATTTTCTGTAGGGTAGGCAACGTAGGGCTCTCAGGGAGGGTAGAATACGGCTCTGACCGGGCCCTGTCAGAGCCGTATTCTACCCTCCTATACTACTGATATACACAGAGTCCTTGTTTGGCAAAATCACTTTTACCGTTTCCTTACTCTAGAAAGCAATGTTGTTCAAACTGCTACTTATGGATTTATTCTATACTTCACAAATAACTAAATATCAAAATCTTCGTCCAAGTAGCATTAGATGGTCGGAAAAGCAGGCATTGATGTGTAAATCGCAAGATTTGGTGGATTGTCTGCGTCCCGTGTGATTTGACGATGCATTTCAAATGTTTGCAAACTTTATCGCATATTAATGTATTGTTGAAAGCAATCAATAATTCATGCCATCGGCTGGAGTCCTGGAAATTATAAGCTTTGAAATATATCAAAAGTCTCCATGCGCTTAACTGTACGACACTGCTTCCGTATTACGCAACTATATATGATACACTTGTGTCAGCATCAAAAATGAGATCCGGTACTAGTCATTAGTCTGATATTCGGCAATTTAAACTTCTGATAGACATTTTTTTGAGTAATATATTTTTATTCTAATGAACATTAACATGCACGTATGTAAAAATATAAAGATTTAAAATCATAACATCAGAAACCACTTTTAGTAACATGTAAACAGATTTCTCATTGAACATACTCATCATTTTCCTCTGCCAAGAAACTTTTGGCCCCAGCCTAGTTCTAGGGTTATATGTGAATATGAATTATTATGACCTGTCGCCGTGATAAGATGGAAATAATATTGAGGGCGGCATAAAACATCAATCAATCAATTAATCGTATTCCTCGTTCTGTATACACTAAGTTCATATAAAATATACAACACCACTTGAAAATCACGCGAAAGATAACCTTTGCCAGAATTGACCATTAGTTAGTCTTTTCTTTTTTAACTTGATTGTGTTCGAAAATTCAGTCAGAAAAAAATTAAATTATCAAAACTCATAATGTCGGACTAAGACTCGTATTCACCCAACTGTTCTTAATAGCATCCTCGGTCTGATTTAAAGATTTTTCTAAATTTAAATATTACATGCTTTCTGATTGGCTGAAGCAAATGTTTCAGTCAATCGGAAGTTGTCTTTCTTTCTAAGAATGCTTTCTGGTTGGCTGAACTAGAATTAGACCAAGAAATTCTATTTAGAATGGTCGGTGAAAACAGACCTGGAAGCTCTCTCATGCAGGTAAGATTTATACCGTGTATGGAAAACCCTTACATTTATTGCGGCGTCTCATTTCTT
Source organism: Hippopus hippopus (assembly GCA_946811185.2). NCBI lineage: Eukaryota > Metazoa > Mollusca > Bivalvia > Cardiida > Cardiidae > Hippopus > Hippopus hippopus. The sequence continues at coordinate 29,107 of OX328099.1, read as the reverse complement.
TCCCTTGAAAAGATTAATGAAACTATGCAATGCTTAGGTTATATTGCCACTGTCCTCTAGAATGGCAATACGTAGTTCAGATAAGAAATGTGGAGAAGGGGGACTTTATTCTGCTGTGCACACTTTTTTTTCCTACTCATACATGTACCTGTCATGCCCAATTAGTGTTATATTTAGGAGATAAAGCCTGCAAACCAAACCATTGACACTTTGCTAATCGTGAAAGTTTACGATCGGCGGACTTATCATTGAATACTGCAACGATTTAGCATGGCTTAAATGGCGGACAGGTAAATAACACATTTTCATTTTTTTTGTAAAACAAGAAGAACGGAAATACAAGCACCGATGGTTTAAATCCGTAAGTAATTAATAGATCAAGTTTGAAATAGTATGACGTTGTGATTTTACTTGATAGCAGTATCCTGATAGATCTACGTCGTAATTTTATCGAAAGTTCTGCAATCAATTACATGTAGGTGTGTATCACTGTTGGTCTGGTCAACATGTATAATTGCGTGTATGTAGTAAAGATTTATTTTTTTTTTTGCAAGTGATTCTAACAGTTACTCCTCGGTTTGCTTTCTGAAGGTAGATTATATCTAGTAATTTCCCTTTGAAAATCAAATATCATATAAACCTTTTCACTCAGTGTTATGCTTCCCGTTTAGTATACTCGATTTGCCATTCTCTGTACACAATGTCCCCGTTTGGTATACACAATGTCCCCGTTTGGTATACACAGTCCTCGTTTGGTATACACAATGTCCCCGTTTGGTGTACACAAAGACAAAGTCCCCGGTTGGTATACACAAAGTCACCATTTTGCATGTAAAAATTCACATGAAAAAATCTGTGTTTTAGGATGTTCTTTACTACTAGAAACAAAAAAAACTGTCCTGAAACCGTTAAATTCTTAATCTGAGTTGCTAACGATGATTGGAAATACAGGTCCCCGATTGGTAGGTTCCTAGCTTAGGTCCCCGTTTGGAGGGTTTTACATGTGTGTGTGTGTGTGTGTGTGTGTGTGTGTGTGTGTGTGTGTGAAATAAACAGCTATGCATACCCTTGTAGGTACAAGAAAATGATACGCTTTAAGTCAGTAGGTAAGGATGATGAACTCACCACAAATCCAAATTGCAGTGGATAGAAGGTAAAGGTGTATGCAAATCAGCAAATATGTAAATACCTAGGAGACGCGGAAGTTAACCGTCATAAAAAACAATGCAAATTCAAAAAGAAAGAAAACAAGAAAACAAGCAAATACATGTAAATCAGAAGGTAGAAAGACCAGCAAATATTACTAAGACAAGAAAGTCCATATAAGGGCACAACAGTAGATTGATTGATTGATTGTAGGGTGTTATACGCTATTTTCAACATTATTTTAGTTATTTCGCGGCGGCCAGTGCACTTATAAACGCTTTCCTGGAGTTTCTGTGCCCAGTACTCCGCACAATACTCTTTCCAAGCCTCTGGCTACTTTTCCACAAAACCATCGTCGAAACAATGGCCAGCGGTGAGAGAGTAATGAATCCTATCGTAATGACAATCATCAGTCCTCGGAAAGAAATTGGCTGAGCCGAAGATCGAAACAGTGAGCCCCTGTTCTCACACAACAATACAGCACTTAAGAGTAAAGTCCGTAATAAATTGCCAAACGAGAAAAATAAACCAAAGGAAAACCAAATATACAACCCTGGTGAATTCTTAGCTGTTAGTCAACCGCCGATGAAGGAACCTCTCCGTGTTTACTTGGCAGAAATTACGGACGTCTTTGGCACAGAAATAAGAATGAAATATCTAAGAAAGTCAGACAAAGTATACTTCTAACCTGATAGCTAGAGGATTGTTCACTGGAACCGTTAGAAATAATTCTGTGTAGTGTGCAGACTCCAGAAAAAGGCAGTAAAAGGGGTTATTTCACATCAAGGCCAATTATATGCTTAAGCTGAAAGATTTTCGTAAAAGAAAGAATTACACTCGTAATGTTTAAAAAAAAAACATGTACCAAACATCACATATACATGTATGTAGTGTCTGTGACCAAATGGACCATCTCCTATACGAGGGGTGATCAGATAGAACGTGGACCAGTGCCTGTATCAGAATGTTGTTATAAACACAATTTGGAGTGTTTCTTGTTTTCAAAAGTAACCTCCTTTGAATTCTAAGCGCTCATTCATTATTGATTCCCACGTGTGGAACACGTGCGCGAGCGTGTCACGTGACGTTACTCTCAGGGACCCGGTCATAGCGAGGGTTAGCTCCTCTCTGCTCTCGTAGTGTGTGCCACGTAGAGAATCTTTCAAAACAAGAACTAATCGGAGGTCACAATGGGTCGGCACTGAATTATATGGAGGGATGGCTAGTGTTTGTATGTTTAGTTTTAGCAAAATCTTCTGTGGAAGTCACAGGAGAACGGCGAGCGACAGTGTCTCAAATCATAATTTTACAAACCAATACACTAAAAGGTAAACAACTCCAAACGTATTTTCAGTACCCTAGTCACGAATTTCACGCCGTTTACAAGTCATTTTACAACCAGTTTCAACATCCATAGTACCAACGGATAGCGTAAACATTATTTTACAAGGAAATCATGTCAAAATTTCAGACGTTTCAAGTTGCCAAGAAAAATCTAGCTTGAAACTGTCAAACAGACCGACTCGATAGAGATCTGATTGCATCGATTCGCAAAAATTTTCCAGAGGTAGGATGTGTCTAAAGATGGTGATTCAGTTGTGGCTGCAATTAAAAAATGTCGCCTTCCTAATAAATCTTCTGTCTTTTCGGCAGAAGTGAAAGCAATTGACCTCGCCCTTGATCTTGTTGAGCAGACTGACTCTACTCGCTTCATCATATTTTCTGATTCATTACCCTCACTTCAAGCTTTGCACTACCAGAAACTTGAGAATCGATCTTTCTGCGATGTCCTTAAACGCATTTCACTCTTGGTTCAGTTTAAAAGAATAGTCTTTTGCTGGATCCCTAGCCACATTGGCATACAGGGCAATGAAAAGGCCAACATAACTGCCAAGTCGGCATTGTCCCTCCCCAATTCAATTATAAAGTTCCTTAAACAGATTTTAAACCTTCTGTTTTAACCTATATCTAATCTTTTTGGCAATCACAATGGGATGCTGACATTTTTAACCAGTTATGTTCAGTTCAACCAGTCCTAGGTGAATGGTACCTCGCTCACAGGTCCATTCGCCGAGTGGAGGTAATAGTTGCCAGCTGCAGAATTGGATACACACGTTTAATGCATTCTTGGCTGTAAACACGTGATGAGGCACCAACGTGCATTCCCTGCAATGCGCCCTTTTCTGTTGAACACATTTTTCTTGATTGTGTTGACCTTCATCCAATTCGTTCCAAACTCTTTAATGTTGACAGTATGCAGGGTCTCTTTGATGCTGTCGACACTGAGGCAATTATTGCCTTCCTTAAGGAGATTGGACTCTATACAAAACTGTGACATTGTTTTAAAACCTTTTATTCCTATTCAGACTTTTTTCTTCCTATCACTGTTTATCTAGTTTATTTCCTTTACAGTATCATTTCATTATACATCTTACAATATGTATTCACTACTCATAGTTTCACATTCTATTTATATCATTTTTTTCACTTTTATATTTTATCTTGCATGAGTTATGATCTTCGATGTGAATGAATTAATAATTGTACAAAAGGTAATTTTAGTTTAGTTGCTGGTATTTGAGAATACAAGATCCGTCTGTTTGAAAATTTCATCTGGATACCGCATACAGTATCAAACATTCAAATAGATCAGTTTTATGAAATACAGATAATTTCCAGCAAAACTGTCGCCAATGACGGATCAAGCCATACCAGAAAGTTTGTCGATCTATTCAGGGACATTGCTTTTCTCAAGATTAGACCTTATACAAAATTGTGATTTTTTTTTAAACCTTTTATTCATACTCGGACTTTTCTATTCTTATCACTGTTAATCTATTTTATTTTATTTCCATTATAGTATCATTTCATAAAACATCTTTCATCATATGTTTGTGACTCACATTCTAACACCTTATTTTTCCTTTCATTACTTCTTTTTTTGCGCGCTAAATGACCCTAGATGTCGATGCGCTGTAAAACACCATCCATTCATTTCATTTCCAGAGATAAATCTATTTCAACGCGAAAGCTGTTCAATATCCGACAAGTAACAGGTCCATCAATCTTAGACCATATCAGCCTCAACCCTTGAATAATTTGCTGTATGTAGGATATACGAACCTTTTTTCTATCGAGAAAACTGTCAAGTGTTCCAGGTTCCACCATTTTGACCTACCTCCGTTATTTTGAAACCCGAATTTTCATTAGTTATCCACGGAGGGGTGTCTGACCTCGACCAATGAGAAAACGCTTTACAATATCTGCACAGAACACAATAATGGATTACAGTTTAGACGGCTTGACGTTTTCAGATGGAAAAAAAAGATTCGTACAATCGTAAAACACATTTATGTTCAAACTTTAGTGCATACATAGTTTTAAGTTTGTGGGCTTGTAGCGTACGTTGCACAAAAACGGAATTTTTTTGCGTTTTCAATTCTTTTTAGTCTTGAAAGTTTTTGCGAATCGATGCAATCAGATCGCTTCCGAGTTGGTTTGTTTGACGATTTCAAGCTAGATATTTCTTAGCATTTTGAAATGTTCTGAAAAAGTGATATGACTTCCTTGTAGAATAATGTTTCCGCTATCCGTTGGTACCATGGATGTCAATATTGCTGGTAAAATGACTTGTAAACGGCGTAAAATCCGCGACTAGGGTATTAAAAATATATTAAGAGTTGTTTACCTTTCAGTATTTAAGTGTGTAATATATGATTTGAGACAGTGTCGCTCACCGTTCACCTGTGGTGCAAGTGTCGCTTTGTGAGCTAAGGCGTTATCTCGGTGTAAAGTGATGTTACTCCGCAGGGCTTCTGGCTGGTTTTTTTTCGTATGGTGTTTGTGAAATTTATTTGAATAATCCGGGAATAAAACTCAGTATTGACTGTAGTATGTACAGAGACTACATGATTTGGAAAAACATAAAGGAAAAAGGAGAAGAGAAAAATACGAAGCACATAACTTTACCAACTGAGTTAGAAAGGTTGGCTTTAACAACGGAAGGTGACGTTGGATATTTCCATAAAGTACTTTGTTGTTTTTATTCAGTCTCGTTGAAGTGTGCCTAAGTTTCATCGCACGTTATAATACGATCAGTAAAGTTTTGCTCCTCTACCCTAATGCGTTTGAAATTTCCTAAAAGATTCCGACCCTAACCCCCATTCGCTCGGGCGTCAATAGTCGATAATAACAATGCTTGGAGAGAAAACTATCTTTTCAGTATTATCAGTATGTTAAAAGCAATTTTGATTCAGGCTACGAAGTCTAAACATGTCCCTTAGAGCCCAACTTCGTACCACGAGCTGAATGTCCTCTCGAAGTAGATAGACCACCATCTGTACATAACAGTGTGCAATTTGATTTAGATCTCTCCTTGATTCTTTTTTCGATGGCGAGTTCTATCCCTTACTTTCCAACAGAGATCAAAGTGAATGTGTTTGGCATTCTTCCTATCAAGATAAAGGTCCTAGGCATTCATTTCGAAATAAGAAAGAAGAAGGTGACGACAACGACGACGAAGAAAAGAAGAAGAAACTTCTAACTCTGCGACAGACGCTATATTTACAAAACATTGTTATTTAGTTGTTTTTTTTTCAAAGCATGGAATACTCGTGTTAAAGGTAAAAAGTGGAATAGAAACAACGTTTCAGACGTGAAAAATGATCAAGATATACAAAAACCCTCATTAAAAAAAAAAAAAAAACTTAAACTCATGACTGTAAATTTTTATCGAAAAGGTTTATTTACTTTTTCTATTTTTGAATGATATACATATTATTTTTATTCTATTCCTTTTGATTTTACCGAAAAGATTAACAAGATTCAACCGTTTTAGGTAAAGCAACATCAACTGTTATTTCGTTACCTCAGTCCAACAGTTTAATAACGTCCGAGACGATTTCGGATGAGCCTGAACCAGTTAAAGTCTCATATTTATAAAGTCTCATATAATGTACAAAGAGATAGATTAATGAGGCATTTTCAGAAGTACCCTATTAGTATCGATGAACGCGATACTTTTCTATCAACAAATACATGTACGCTTTAACTCTTTTAGCGCCAAATAAGTAAACTCGACCTCTTTCGACGGCCCTTTATACAATCCATTGAAACTTACAAAGATTTTGATTGTATAGGCTTGACTACACAAGCGGACGGTATAGATCAAAGATCAGACTGCACGGTCTGTGCAGTCTGATCTTGATCTATGCCGTCCGCAGAAGTCACCGTTTTCGCCTATGGCGCCGAAAGGGTTTATCGAGACCTGCTTCAACAACAAGGTTCAAGGACGTAGTCAAAACATGCTACACCGTTATGACTTGGCGAATTCCGCTTTCGAAATTCGTCAGGAGCATTGCTTACGACAGGTATTCAAGAACTGAACATGATGATTTTTTTTCCTGATATACTATCCGCTTAAGGTGTGTTTAATCTACAGGATACTTTAATCGACCTTATATGTCCCATGCGGAAAGAGAATTTGGCAACGTTTCTGCTATCGTTTACGAAATAAACTGTTCTTGCCAGTCAATATACATATAGATGAGATATACCTGTAAAGTTTTCTGAAACAATGGTATGTTCCAGTGATGACACATTGGTTCTGAAGATAACATTTATCGTTATGTAGCGGGCTATTTTTATAAAAGAAATGTCTGGCAATAGTATACATGTATATTGCTCCTAACATGCAATTTTTCTGGTTTTCTCAATGTAATTGACATGTGAGCCATTGTTACGGGAGACCACTCCTTCATGCATGGCTTCGTCCCGATTTAAATACAATACCTAACAACTGCGTTAGGGAGATGTCTCTTTAGCTCAGTGGTTATGGTATAGGCCTTTCGTCCGGGCGTTCTAGGGTTCGAATCCTGCCCGGTCCTTTTATTTCTGCCATGCATTTGTTCATTTGTTCCTTTGTTATGGACTTTGTTCGTAAGATGGGGGCTCGTCCGGGATTGGCCATTGAGCCATTAATTCCATTTGTTGTCCAAAAAACGGACATTTGTTGTCTAAATAATAGACTTACTGCCTAATAAGGCTTTGAGTCATCAATAAATGATGACTTTAAGAGGGGATGTGTTACGAGAGACCACTCCTTCATGCATGGCTTCGTCCCGATTTAAATACAATACCTAACAACTGCGTTAGGGAGATGTCTCTTTAGCTCAGTGGTTATGGTATTGGCCTTTCGTCCGGGCGTTCTAGGGTTCGAATCCTGCCCGGTCCTTTTATTTCTGCCATGCATTTGTTCATTTGTTTCTTTGTTACGGACTTTGTTCGTAAGAGCCATTCTCTGGCAAAGTGGTGTTTAATGCATCTGCGTGATGTATGATATCAAGCAAGACACTATAGTATTATGGATCCTTAAAGTCCATTTTGTATAATAACCGACTGAATCATGAAGTACACTTATCTAGTGACATGCAGAAAATCTACCGAAAGCAAAAGTTTGGACCCAGGTCAGCCCGCACGGACTGCGCAGACTTACCTGGGTCGATACTTTATGCAGATGCACCAAGCCTTTTATTACAGAGCATGGCTCATTACCAGGACAGTTATCTGCAGAAAATTTGATTCAGATGGGAAGGGGATGAGATAAAGGAGATAAAGGTTAATCTTTGTGCATGGTACGTGATATATTTGTGTCATATCTTTTATGTATTCGGATCAGTTTGTTCGTCGAAATGGTGCACACGGAAAACAACTGGTTTGTAGACTTCGATTATTTTTTGCAGACATTTGGCAGTTCACAAAATTTTACAACCAAAGAAAATGGCAGTTCACCTCTTTTAGCAATCTTTATCCAAAGAGCATCGGTAATCATATATATAAAATATATTATTAAATATTATAATGCTCTTATCTGCAGTCCCACAATAGGGGAATTAGGACGATATGTCGTATGGTTTCTCATCGACAAACCATCAGAAAAAGTAAATCCTTCCTATATTTTTAAGCCCATGCTTCACACACATTTGAATTAATTTGTGCAGAATATCAACAAGGGTTCACAATTCAATATTTGAAGTGTACATGTTGGTGAAACTTTAATAGAAAAAGAATTTCTTTGAGTTTTTACTCATCTTAGAAGTTCCTCAAGCTTAAATAAAATTGTAATATCCTCAAAGATGGTTTTCAGATTTGTTTGATACATACTGTTTTCAAAGTACAATTGATTTATCAAACTATCTTTATCTGAAACTATCGCCAGTTAGATCAAATGCACCTCCAACTTCATCAGTATTTAAGTAGGTAGACCTTAAGTTGGACCAATACTTAAATGAACTACATAAACAAATCTAATTCACGGTAACACTTTATTTTCCACAGGTACGCCTACTGGATTGTCGATTTCACTGTTCGGAATGAGGAAGATCGCCTTGAAACTGAAAAGATGATTAAAATCTTACAGATTAAAACAACCATCCCATGTAAAATTACTCGTCACGAAAGATGAGAGTCCTAAAGTTTGGACTGTTTTTCTTTTACAGAGTAAGTTGAATAAGAATACTTATGTGAGCGCGCGAGCGAAAGAGAAAGCTAACCAGAGAGAGAGAGAGAGAATTTTATCTTTTCTCATGTTCCCTAAAATATTTCAGGGATATATTGATAATGACCAATTGGAACGAAAAGATTTTAGATTATTTCATTTCTTTTTTTGGGATCCAAATATCAATATTATTTCAGTTTGTTTCAGAGTCATCAAAGATTTGTTGAATTTGAGAACGTTTGATACCTTTTTTTTTTTTTTTCAAGGTTCAAGTGCAGTATTCTTGCTGCCGGGTTCTATGTCAATATCTTTGTGTTTGCTACCATTTATTCCTTTAGTTCATTGTTCAATGATTTGTTGGACAAGTTTCACGAGTCTATTTCAAGGACAGCAATGCTGCATGCCATGTTTAAAGCGTCCGGACTTACTTTTGGTATGGAAAATCTACTTGTTTACTTTTGTTCCCATTCCCTTGCATTATAGTTTTCTTAGTATTTTATGAACGATTCTTAGCGGAACATTTATGAGCTATTCGATTGACCTTCCTTCCATTTATTTATTTATTTATTCATTCATTTATTTTGTCATCGCGTTGATTACCCAGTCGGATATTGCCTGCAGAAATTAAAAGTGTTTTAGTCCATCTTCGTGAAAAAAGAGAGCCTCAAAGAAATTAGAATATATATACTAAGCATGAACCCTATATTAATATGAACAAAAAAGTCCCTGGCGCAAAGCATTGACGGTGTCCTTTCGCTCTCCTAGCAAAAACGACGTCTTCCTCAGAAGACAAACTGGTCAGCACAGCCAAGTTAACTAGACAGGTGAAGACCAACGTTGATGACATTTCGAAATTATGATTTTATCGTGAAATGAACATCTGTTAACCTGAGAGCTTGGTGTATTCATTGTAAATATTCATTGTATTTAAGCCGCGAATATACTCATGCTTCTGTTAAATTTTAATATCATGTTTACAAGCATACGAAGTTCCGATGTGGTTGTAATTTGATCCTATACATACTGAAAAAGGCTGAGTGTCATTTGATCGAAAAACCTGAAGTCTTACTGTAATTCTGTCACCGCATGAAACAAATCTAATTCACGGTAACACTTTATTTTCCACAGGTACGCCTACTGGATTGTCGATTTCACTGTTCGGAATGAGGAAGATCGCCTTGATTGGAGGAATTATGGCCTGAATAGGATTTATCTTATCTTTTTTTGCTACGTCTATTGTGCATTTATACATCTCCGTAGGCATAATTGCAGGTACGATGGAAAGTCTTTCCTAACTCCTTTAATTCACGTTTGTTTTATAATGGTCACCTTGTGGTGTATACGTTGCTTGAAAACACACACATATATCGTCGAATCATTTAAAATCGCGATACATCGAAGTTCGCGACCATTTTGTTCTTCTTGTAAGTCACATGATACTTTATCGAAATTGAGGCTGATGAGGTCATACCATTTGTTGATTTTGTTATCATCTGCAAAAGTCGCGAAAAAATGAGGTTTAAGTAGGCAAATCGGCTACTTGGAAAAACTCGTGTTCAAAACAGGTAATTTCATTTAGAGCAAAGACCCCTTCGCATAAAAACTACAAATTATTTCAAGACAGAACCACATTTAAAAATTACCATACTTCCACAATGTTTTGCTGTTAATGGGTGTCACGTGACAGTGTTAGAGGTGGAGATTAACGGTCAGTCTATTTTTAAAATAATGGTTTATTCCGACTTTCCGTTAATATACCTGCATGACAAAATGGCAGCCTTGTGTCGGCTGTCATGCTCGCTGAACAAATTTTGTGAATATTTGAAACAAATCGGATATGTCTTGTGTACTTGAAGGAAAATAATTGAATAACACATACAGCCAAGTGAAATTTCATTTTTACCACTGTATCTTAAGTTAATTAACACCGAAGCTTAATATCGCGATTTTCAGTTTGTCGAGGGTACGTCAGGTTTAAGCATTTTCGAATACTTACCGACGATTCGTCGAATATCGAATGTCTTGTGTATTTATGATTGTTGGATAAATCTAATGCGTAATGCATGCATACCATGTATGATGACAATATCGTAAAATAATTATTTTTCAAGCATGCATTTATTCGTGAGCATTCGTGTACTTAATTCAGTGGGACTTATATTCTGTAAAACTGTAATATGGTAAAAGTAAAAGTGACCAACATTTATAATTAACAGTATATAACCCTTTCAGTATTCTCGTTAATGTATTTTGAAATCACATAGGTCTGCTTCCCACACAAATTTGCATTCAGCTCAATTTCATTAACATGGCTTTTACAGGCGGAAATACAGTAAATGGATCTTTTTTAGGTATTGGTTCCTCAGTTATAGTAATTTGCGCCACGACTGCTATTAGCGAATCATTTTCTGGTTCTCAGAGGCTCTTGGCTGTTTCAATACATAGTACGGGGATGGGCGTAGGATGTGCACTAACACCATATCTGTTCGACTACTTTGTGAAAAATAATGGACTGAACGGTAACTTTCTACTAATGGGCGGTATATACTTGAACTGCTTGCCTGCTGCAGTTTTATTTTCCATCTCCCGTGACAACCTGGAGAACAAAAAGAAGAAAGAACTGAAGCATACAGACAAAGCGGACACAAAAACGGAAACAGAGTTTGCTTATCAGAAATATTTTTCTACTTTTTACATGGAAATGGAGAGTTTAAAGACAGATGTACAAAAAATAATGCATCCAACGTTTATAGTTACTGTTTTAGCAGTCGGATTCACACTGGCATCATTAGGTGGTTTCTATACACTCCTCCTTGACATTCTAAAATGGAAAGGGTTCACGTCCGACGAAGCTCTTTTAGGGTTTCCAGTAACTTATGGAATTGGATTTATTGCACGGTTAATACCAGGTATAGCAAAGCAGTTTAAGGGAGTGAACTCATTCTTGTGTCCCATTATATTCAGTCTATGTGGAGCTAGTGGACAGCTTATATTTATTTTATTTTCTGGTAACCTCATTTTACTGATTGGTTGTGGATTTTCTGGCATAGCTACAGCAGGACTAATATCAGGAGCAAATATAGTCGTTGCTCAGATACAGGATCAGGACCAGATTGCTGTGGGCGTTAGAATGATATATTCGACTTTTGGTGTTTTATCAAAAGTGTATGGACCAACATATGCTTTGTCTTTTTTGCCTTTTTTTTTTTTTATTCAGAGGTGACAGCTTGGACATTTTTCTGTGAAACTTTTTGTTTGAAAACATTGATACTCGTAAAAGCTACAAAATATGTGTCGCGCTCTGGTCAAAGGGGAATAAATGCATTTCCGCGATGCATTATAACAAGCAAGTCATCAAATAATCTCCATTTATATGATTTTGTCTAAAATCGACAGGATCTGGAGGTAGAATGGTCCTTTGACATGCAGAAAATCGACAGATAGCAAAAAGTTTCGACCAATGTTAACGCTGACTTCGTAGGCTGACATACAGTACAGTTCGCGCGTTTTTTGCTCAAGTCCGCGAGACGCGGCGGACCAATTTGTCCGCGGCAAATCTGCTGCAAAGGTAAAAGTAGGCGAAACGCGGCGGACTTCTCACCGTGGCCTGAAAAAATATCAGGCAGCTTCACAGCAGGAGGTAATCGCGATGGATCGCAGCGACTTGCAAGAGACCGCGGGGGAATACATCGCCGGATGACGGTAAATTTTTATACATAAATATCTGTAATTTTCCCCACTGTTTTAGAGAACCACTGTTCTCGGGAACCAAGAACTAATTCTTCCATTACGACCGCAATATTTTCGTACCTTTAAATGCTGATATAAGCTTTGCCTACAGGGATTACTTTAGTTAAGATGCCACAAAACATTATATATATCATTTAATTCAGCTATTCGCTAAGTTACAAACTTGTAGGCCTATCGCACATTTAGTTTTAGCGATGTGAAATTTCAAATTTCCGATTAAAAGTGCAATTTCATGCTTGATTCCAAAAACCGAAAACCAAAGTTACTACTTCCCGATTGTTTGTGACCCAGCAGCGTGTATTTGAGAAGTGGAAAAGCTCTGGAATCCCAATTAATAACTTAACCCATAGAGCGCCGAAAACTCCTAACATACTCTACAATTTAATTAAAAAAAAAAAAGACCCAAGAACCAGCATTTTTTTCAATGTGGTTTTCGTCAATGTCCAACAAGAGCGCGGTGTAAATCCAAAATCAGACTCCACATTTCGTGCAGCCTGAACTTGATTTATATAAGTCGTAAAGGCAATTATTGTTGTGAATGCCGTTTAATGGGTTAAAGTGCAAAAACGTGTAATGTAGCATTATCGAAAATTTACCACTACACCCGCGGTCTGAAACTGCACAATGGGAAAAAAAAACGTACAATTTACAAGTTCATGTACAACAGGCTTCGGGTATATTTTCATCACACACTCTTTCTAATCCTTCATTAGATATTGATAAATAAAAACTGAAAGACAGTTTAAAAAATATATGCTACCCTGTATATTATCACACTCTTTATCCTCATTTTTTCTTAGTCTCTTGATGTAAGGAAATCAAAGGGTTGTTCTCTTCAACAAAAATCTGTTCTTTTCATTTCTCTTTAAATAACATGTATCCAAACTTCACACAAAGGAGAGGCAAGGGTTAACTGGGTATTCCTTTGATGTTGGTATAGCACTCCGGCAGTGTGAAGTACTGTCCAAGTTGTTAGTTCCACACGCACGTGTCATACAAAACTGACTGACACTTTTTTATACGACCCTTTCTAACCCTTCTTTAATATTTACGGCTTAGATTTCGATGATGGATTACCCGTTCATTTGGTAAGTCAAAATAAAATATTCGAATAGCAGCGAATGTCTTGAAATATGTCGCTTAAAAATGTTATTTTTAAACCGGAAAAAAGGTTACATTTCCCCCCCCCCTCTCTCTCTCTCTCTCTCTCTCGTCATCTTGCTGCCATTAGGCCTAGATATTGGCCGATCCTATCCCATCAACATTGCTGAACGTAATGTAATCTTTTGGACTTGAAGGTTATCTCGGCTAGAATATCTCACCAAATATCAGGGTGTATATCGTACCATACCGGAATGGATTTAACTTTCGGCAGAATCTTGATCTTCATAGTTTTCGAAAACGGGACTGGGGTTGTCTTCAGCATCTCAAACCTTACAGCATAAAGTTGCTTTTGCAGAGCAGACCAAGATCAGAAAACGTCATGCATTCACATCTTGGATCTAAACTGTGCGAGATTATGAAAGACTTTTTTGTTATATTCAAACAGCCCAAAAAATTGTCTTGAAGCCTTTTTCGCTATTCAGGTGCACAGCACAACACATGTCATTCATGCAAGGAAAAGTGATTGAATAGGCATTTAAAGAAGAGGGAAATGAGTTGAAATGTTTACTAAAAGGAGTGAACCGAATTGGATACACAATATTATTTCTATTTCATCATCATTTTTGGAAAAATCGATATCGATGTGAAATTTCAATGTCAATTGAAATTGTTATAACAATAGAGAGAAAATCACCAGTACACTAAATAAGCCGTTTCCCTTCGAACTGGTAATCGGCTGACCTACTAAAACAACCAAACAATTATTTCCTCGTTGAGTGCAAAATGAATGAGCCATGCTCTGTGAAAAAGGGTTCTAATGCATATCCGCGACGCATTATACCAAGCACGCTATCACAAAACATGGATGAGTAAAATCCATTTTATCTAACAACCGACCGAGTCATGAGGTAGAATGACATGCTGAAAATTGACCAAAAAGCAAAATGTTTCGACACAGGTCTGCGCAGGAGTCGATACTTTTTGTAGATTCACCAAATCACTTTTTCACAGAGCATGGATCAAACTGAATCGACATCAACGGAAGGAAAGAGTTACAAAAATAAAATGTAGAATCAGGCTCATCGGGTAACTCTGACACTAGTATGCGGACAGTGAATATTAAAGATCAGACATTGTGTGATGCGTAGTCTGATCTCAATCCACGATGTCTGGAAAAATCCTAACAGGCACTCTAAATTTAGTACCACTTGCGTTTGACTGCATTCGAGTGCCGTAAGTAATAATGGTTGCCGTTGTAAACAAAGCGGGTGTTAAAATGCATTTAAAAGAGTGGACATTATTGTGAAGATGACAATCTGTTATCGCATGGTTGGGCCAACTGTTTGTCGCTGACAGAGAAATTTTAAAAAAATAGGTTAAAAGTTGGCAAGTCACTGTATCTTAAGTTTACTTTTTGCCTGATTTTGACATGATTTTTTTTCCCTGCAACTTACATTTGGATAGAATACTCAGATTGTCACCCTCGGAATATTTTCCGTACTTTTAAGTCGAATGGTTTAAATTTAAATGAATGCTAACACCTGCAATGTTTTTTTTCCGCTGTTGGGCTTTTAATACTGACTTTGTAAAAGACAGCATGAGGTCATGCAACAGCCGTCTGATGACATGTATTTCTTTATATAGAAAATAGCATTGGAAAATCTCATTATCCCCATCCCCCCTCTCTCGACATTGGTACTATCTATGCCACAAGTAACTTGGATGAATACTGTGTGGAGTAACGTTATTGTTAAAAGAAATTCCTGGAAAACATAGATAGGTTCACTGGCCGCCGCCATGTAACTGAAATATGATGAAACGGCATTATACATCCTACAAACAAAATTTGCCGCGGAGCCTATGCTATCCGCATCCTACATCTGAATAAGGCGACACATTTCTAGACTTCTTCAATGTGTATGCATTTGCAGACGACAAATTTAGTGTGTCTCAAATGAGTGGGTTTCTCTTTGAAAAGGTAGACAATATCGTGGAACTAGGATGGTATATTGGTTAACAGCATTTTCTCCTTTCCCAACGGTGTTTTCAAAACCTTTTTACCCGGGCTCTTTTTAACGCTCTTTTCAACCCTAGATAGCTGGTACAGGCTTTACCCTAGTTTATCCTGAAAACACTACAAAAAAATTTTAACTCTTCCTTACAAAGAACCATGAATTTAAAGATCTCAAACTTGTCTCGGCTAGAATATCTCACAGTACATATAGTTGTAAGAGATTGCTTTTAACATGCAGCATGATCTAGATCTACATCGTCTGTAAACGAGACTGAAAGGAATTTAAGCTGCACTCGGTGTGTTAAGCCTTTACCAAATAATACTATTCGGCTTTTGAAAACATTGAGGAAAAAGGAGAATGCAGGTAACAAGCAATTTATCTTTTAACTCTGATATGAGACATGTTCTAACTCAAAACAATTGTGAAAAGTTCATAATCTTCGTCTTCTTCACAGACGTTTCAGCTCCATTTATTTAATGCCGTACGGATTGAGGGTTAAAGCTTATCAACACCCCGACAACCAAATTTGGCAATAAAAACAGGCGGGGGTTGTCCGTATATTGTTAACCCTTTACCAAATAATCCCAAGTTTTAAGAGCCTCGAGAAACCAGTGTGGGAGAAGAAAATGTGCTGATTATCAGAAGCTGCTTCTCTTCCGACAACGTTTTCAACCACTGGAAAGACAAATTTCATTGTTTGAATTACATTTAGTCATCTGCAAATGTTATAAAGTTGGATATGGCTAAGATTTGGAGGTCTGGTAAAGAGTAACACGTGTCATTTGTGTATGAAACCCTAACCCTTTAATTTTTTAGAAAATGACGGAATGTTGTCTCGTAGAACAAAAAAAAAAAGATAACAGGTCGTAATCATAGATATACCAGTCTTTAGGAACGAAAACAATCATCACATGCTCTTCTTCATTTTATCACATGTACATGGAGACAACACAACCAGTTACATTGCACATACAGATAGCATTTTTCCCAAATGGTTAACCCATTACAACACAAGCACGAGTCTAAACGATCCCAAGACAGAAAGCTTTGGAAAACATTGTGGGTGAAGGAAGAAATATTGCTAACATTTTCCCACAACGTATCCCAACCTTTTTGAGACAACTTTTCTCATTTGAGCCAAAATGCTTTCAATATGGATGAGTTTAAAATTTTGTCGTCTGTTGAAGGGTTAAAGGTCAAGTTTACCAATCTTCGAACGTTAGAACAAGATCAACCAAATCTGGAGGTTGATAATCTTTATTTTGCAAATTGCACGCGTCTTTTGTTAATCATACCCTTATATCCCTTCACACTTTGGAAGTTTCACACGCTAAGATTTAGTTTACAAACCGAACCCTTTCTCCACTGATCTTCAATCCTCCCATGATATTTCAGAACGTGATATCCGATCTTGAATGTGCCGAGCACGTTAGCTGGCTAGTGATGCAGGCTTGTGAAGCGGAATCCCAGCTCAGCAAAACTCTTTTCGAGGATTGATATTGGTCATTACGACCAGATTCATTCTTCTCTGACAACCGAGCATTGTTTCTACGATTTGTGTATAGGACAGCAATCAGTGTCTTCATTGTCTTGAAAAATAATTTTACAAAGTACTGGAAAAGAATTGCAAATGCACTAGCTGGCAGCCTTGAGATGACTGAAATCATGTTGAGAATAGTGCTCAACACTATACATGTAATGATATTGGATATAGGAACACGCTGACAGTGCATAAAATGTTCTGACCCATATCAGGCCTTACTTTGCAATATTTTGTCGTTTTTGTTTTGCCTGCAAAAAACTTTTTTATTAATATAAAGCGTCCGCAACAGTAATAGTCGACTTACAGAGATTTGCCTACACTTATGTATAGCTAGCCGAGTTATTACGATCCTAAAAATGATAAAAGTTGTGTTTAACTTGGAGTGGTGCGGACATTCTAGATAGCGACACTGATTACTTATAAACCTCACCGGGAAATTAAACCAAATTGAATTTCAAATTGCTCTGAACATCGACAAAAACATTGCCATAATAACAGTAAAAAAACAAACATCTATGATGGTCAGGTTTAATGGAAGGGTATAGTTTGACCGGCATTTCTTTGATGTCAACGTCTTAGAAACATTGTGCACACAACGTCTGTGTGACGTACTTCGAAATTCATGCTGGCAAGTCGTGTAAACTTAACACCCTTTCTCCCTCGATTTCCTAGCATATTGTGATTTTCAGTCTTGATTTAAGTCCTAACCACACAATCCTGATTCTTATCTAACCATTGGGAAGAAGTCTTCATTGTGAGGAAAGGAGAAAATGATAATAGCCAGTATTTCCTCCTAGTCCCAGAATGTTTTCCATCATATTAAAGACAAATGCCACGTTTGCTACATTTTGTTGTCGTCTGCATATGCTTTTAATTTGGAAAAGAATACATTTTTTTGCCTTTGTAAAGAGTTAATTTTTAACCAAAACCCTCACGGAAGAACTAGGGTGTTTGATTTCATCCATTCGGTCCTGCAAGATTCATTAATCTTATTTTGTAATGAACATGTGCAGATAATTATATCAATGTGTAAAAATAAACATTTTGTATGCTAGTGATCGTTATCATTAGTAGGAAAAAAATAAGCTCAAGCGTCAAGACCTAATAGGCCTAAGAGCAGTTCATGAAATGTTTCTCCGTGACGATACATGTCAGCGCTGTCATTATGTCTCAAACCAGCATTTTCTTCTTTTTACCACAATGTTCCCACCTAATAATCAAAGTGCTATCAGCACTGTAATCGGTCGACACTGAATAACCACACAGTTTTTGAAAATCACATATCAAATGGTAGTTGTTTGAACTGTGTATGGGAGTAAGAACCCCATGTTATATTGCCTTTTATACTGAATTAGAACCTTGACAATGGATAAAGAAATCCATTCTTATTCCTGCAAAGGACTATGTGGAAATCATCTAATTTAGTAATAAACTGGTTGAGTAATTGGTTGTTTTGTGTTTTTGGTCGCTTTGAACATTATTTCAGTCATATCGCGGCGACAGCCTTCTTATTCATATTTGTCAAGGATTTCACTAGTACTAGGCAAGGGCTCTGAGGTATCCTACCTGATGACACTCCCACGAAAAACACAAGTGTCGAATCCTACACCATACAACTGAACCACCTAGGAACCTTTTTTTTTTTTCAACCTGTCTTTTACAAATTAGTAGTTTAACGGAATGGTCTAAGTAGAGATTTGCCAGCCGTCAGCAATAGAACGTAAAAGATACGGAATTCTAATCAGCAATTCTTATTATCAAGCTTTAGACATCACTCTTACAAGATTAACAGTACCTACCAGCCTTTTACTAGAAAAAAAAAAAAAAAAAAACCACACACACACACACACACACACACACACACACACACAAACACAAAATTTGATATTCTTTATTATTCTAACTTTAGCAACTTTGGTAACTTTAATATAGTTACAAGACTCACTTTTCTACCAACTATTGGAACACAGACAGAGTGTACTGTAGCACATTGCCAGACTCTTAAAAATATCCTTAGTTTTTTACTTTTAAATAATTTGAATAAATCGTATAAAATGTGTTTGCATTTTGACTCCCGAATTGTTTATTTTTGGCCGCTAGTGGGCTATCTATTTCTCCGTTTTTAACAAGCCATCGTATCTATCGAGATAAATTGTCCTCTCTAATAGTTTTGGCTGGCTAAATCTTCCTGGGCCGAATCACCCTGGCCACAACGTCTGCTTGCCAAATTTTCCAACCGTACTTCTAAAGAATGTAGCTAATATCTACGTAACCGTTATCTCTTCACCAACCAACGAAATTTTAGACTTGTCAAAATCGAAAGCATTTGGACATTACGAATCGAATTTGACTGTAGCCCAAATGATGAGTTGAATCGTTGAAAAGGTAGATAACATCGTGGTAAAAGGAGAAAATGATGGATCAGCATTTCCCCCTTTTCTGCAATGTTTTCAACAGCCTTTTCCCTCAAGGTTGTTAAAACTAGGATTGTGTGGTAAAGAGTTAAAACTCTGAGTTAATCTACTGGCCGTTTTCAGTCAGAAACCACTGTACAAATATTACAGTTTCATTTACAGATCTATATCCTACGCGAACATCCAATTATGATCTAAGATATCTACGTGTGTAATATTGATCTGCACTGCACTCAAAGGACAGTCTAATCTCGATCTTTTATTGTCTGCAAAAGCAACTTTTCTTAACCTTGACCAATAGAGGTTATGTATTTGATTCATTCTAATAAGCGAGGAGCATAGCTACAGTAAACCTTGTGCTCTTTATCTGAAAAACTGGACCTTGTGGAAAGGATGAGAATCAACTAATATAAAGTGTCTGGTGAGACATACATATTGTCGAGAGTTTTACCTTAAGACCCTGAATTAACGAAACAGACATGTCAAGCTTGGAAAAGCAGCCTATTTATTGAAGGGCCATTGCTGTCTTGACTAGAATATCTCATATAAAAAATGTTACGACAGATCCAAGATCTGACTGCATGTTCTATACAGTCTGGTCTGAATCTGCGCTCTCTGCAAAGGAAACATGTTTTGCTTAGCCCTCTAAAGAAAAATACCTTGGAAAAAATACATGCTCCTAAACTTTTCCCTGGTCCCTTGATTCAGACATGGAGAATTATATCTTAAGTGAGAGTATTTATGTTGCAGTTTCACCCCACCCCCCCTCCGGAGAAAATGCTCTATTTAACTCAACCAAATGACAAAATTTTATTTTGAAAATCGTTCATATGGTGAAGAAAATGCTGTTGGAAAAAGAGATGATGGTGGTTACAAGCATTTCTCTCTCTTTCCCACTATATTTTCAATGCCCCACAGGATTGTTTTGTCAAGAGGCAGCAGACTGACAGACTGATTCCAATCTAAGCTCATCAAGAAGAAACATGTCAGTGACCGTACAAAATGGTAGTGCCGTGTCTGTAAGGGGTTATGAAAATTTAACACATCTGACGCTAAAAAAATGCGTAATCAGATACTGCTGGTCAGTACTGTGAATGGACAGTCTGGCTTGTAAAGTTGCAGGCGTGGGATCACCAGTCCATTCTGAAAATGCTTACGTAATGACCTCTCCGCTACTTAGAAGTTAGAGGTCATAGCCCTTGCACAAGTTTACATTCCTTTCTCTCACAGCTTCACACTTTTTTGCCTCACTAGCGTTAAACAACCCACGGCCAATCACTATTTTAAACCTACGCCTGTTACGAGTTGCATTTACATCACTTTGCTCTAAAGCAGTACAATCTAAATTTCTAAATTCTTTACAGCAATATTCCATACAAACTCCTTTCTGTAGCGATTTTATCTTTGCCCCAACCCTAGATGACCCGTGAACTTTTCAACACCTGCAACATATACGGACAACACTCGTCACAACTCGACCGATCCCGTAAATACGTATATAGTGACCAACGACCCACTCGAAGTTTGCCGAATAATATAGACAGTCGACGGCTACAGAATGTGTTTACATCACGCGATACAATTGATTCGCCCTCGTTTCATTCATACAATAGCATCGTTCGGCCGTATACGTCACAAATCCTCATGAATATTTATATCTTGATCACGTGACCCGACCTCATACAAACAACATACAACATACAACTCACAGAAAAGTGCTTGCCTGATCTTCAATAACAAACGAAACAGTGATGAGACAAAACTTATGCTTAATAAAAACCCTATTCCAGTTTCAGATAGCACTGTCCACTTGGGACTTAAGAGAGAACTAGGAGAATGTACAGACATTGATCGTAAAATAGAACTAGGAAGGAGGACAGCGTACTCCTTACTTGGAGCAGGGTTCCATGGATTCAACGGACTTAAGCAAGATAACAAAGCCTTGAAGTATATATGATCAGCCAAAAAGAAGTTAAAAAACTGGAACGGTTTCAAAATAAATGCCTGAAACAACTTCAACACCTTCCTGATCGGGCTGCAAATGTAGCATGTAATGCTTTATTGGGAATTTTACCAATGGAAATTCAAATCCACAAAAATATCCTTAATTTATTTATTGCCATCCTACACTCTCCAAACTCAGTTGAATACGAAATTGCAATGAGACAGTTGGCAACCAAGACAATAGATGGAAACAGCTTCTTTTCCTACGTCCGTAGAATTTTACTGAAATATGATCTACCCACTGCCTACTCGCTTACTACAGATACCCCTGACAAATGTAAATGGAAGAACATGTTGAAAGATTCAGTGAATTTACATGTAGAGAAGAAGTGGAAAGAAGAAATTAAGGAAAAATGTTCTCTTAAATATCTCAACCCGAATTCATTCAAAGTAGGGAAGATCCATCATGTTTACAGTACTGTCAGACCAAACAAGGAAGATATCAGGAGATCGGAGCTCAAGGTTAAACTCCTACTTGGTACCTACACCTTGCAGGCTAATAAATCAGTCTTTAACCAACATGCAGTAGATTCAACTTGTAAATTGTGTAAAAATGAACCTGAAACTAGAGAACATTTCATTTCCAAGTGTAAATCACTCCATGATATCAGAACTAAATATTCCAGACTTTTCCAGAATACGATTAATACTGCAAACATTGGAGAGCAAAAAATTCTAGATCCAAATATGTTTATCCAGATGGTTCTAGACAGCACCCACCAAGAAGTTAGCAGGACAATCTGCATCTCCTCAGGTTCTAGGGCAAGACTGGAATTTTTGTCTAGGGAATACCTATGGAAAATCCACATTGCCAGATGCCAGCAACTTGCAAAATGTCAGTAATGCCTTAAGGACTACTACCCCTCAGTAACATGGTGGAATAGCAAAAAAAAAAAAAAAACTATATTTGTGTTAAGTACGAAATATAAAATTCTCCGCGACGTCTATAGGCATGCAACCCGATTTGTGGCGTATATAGTGTGACGTACATAGAAATAGTGATATTGAAAGTTGAAAACCTCAATTCCGAAAACACAGATACTCAACTACAGATTCACAACCAAGTGTATTCTGAGGTTCTCCGAACAGAGAAACGGAGGAATTTAAGACAACAACAACAACAACAACATGGCGTCTACACAATCCTATTGTCAAATCGATCTAACTCCCGACGACGTTCCTGGGGCAAAAATGGACTTAAATGCATTTGAAAAGTATGGCAACGTTTCTTTGAAGGGATGGCTCGAATGCAGAGGCCTTAAAATAGCGGGAATAGATCTGATCTTATTCAGAGGTGAGTTAAAAGGCAGTGACCTCCTTCCTTTGTTTCGATATTGTACGCTTTACGGGTCCATGAGATTGTTCAGTTTTTAACAAACTTTATTCATCCGGATTTGTTGCTTGCCTTTTAATCAGCGGCTTCAAAAAGTCATAGTAATCAATATCTATGATAAATATCTTCATGAGTCGCAAACTGTCGATTTGATGAAGAGGGCGAATTTTCCATAAAGGAAACCATCTTTTAACGGATCAAAGTACTACGATGTGTTTATTTAAATGATTTCTATTGATCGAATGTCCCCTTAAACTGTTATTTGCAAAATATATATATAGTCATATAAAACAGCATTCCTGTCTCCTTTCAGCTCTTGAAAGTATCCAAGTATTTCTTTAATTCGAGAGTGATTAATACTCATGGTATTGTCATGTGTGATTCATGTCTCACATCTGTTCTCATATCCCTTATATACTTACGATATTCCTTCTATTCAACAGATGTAAAGATGCTGTAGCAGCGGGAAAATCAGACAGCATTGATGTAACCATTGATGACGGGAAGTGGTTTTGCATCAAAGAAGAGAAAATCAAAAAAGAAAAAGAAGACATGGATGATAAACCATCAGTTCCTCCTATCACTGGATGGAAACCCTTCCAGTCAGAAAATATTCCTGGTAATTTTAATTATGGACACATCTACCACTACTTGCTGGAGAGTATTGTTTTGGTTGGTGAGACGGGCAGGAAAGAGGACACAAATTTGTCACACATGACCTCAAAACCTCTAACAAAGGGGGAACAGTATGTAAAAAGTGGAAACGTGCTAGAAATGAAGGACTGTTTTAATAAGGGTAATTACTTTGTTAAAGCAAAGGTAGCTGCCTCAATGAAAAATGACTTGCATCATGTCAGTGTATTTTGGGCATAAGTGGGGCAGTGCTAGATGCAAACTGCACCTGTCCAGGATCTGCGCTGGGACGATGCAATCATGTTGCTGCTGTACTTTTGAGAATTAATAAACATTGCCAAGACTTTGGACATGATTCGAAACCCTGCACGAGTAAACCTTGTGAGTGGAACAAGGGAAAACAAAAAAATAAAACTCCAGGAAGGGTGAATGAGGCAGAGTATGAATCTTACAAGCCGAAGCGCAGCAAACTTAGCAAGTTCGATCCTCGACCTATTCAATGTAGAGGAAAGTCGTTCACTAAAGCAAATACTTTCATAAGAAATATGAAATACGTAGATTTTGAAAGAAACAAAGCGTCTATGTGGTCCACATTATTTTCACCAACTTTCAAAGACTATGACATGACTGATGAATGTAAGGACATTTTAAAAGTTCAAGTTTGGGACCTTTTCTTGCACCTTCGAGCGGAGTGGAAAGGCTTTGCAAAAGATATCTACATGATTCCAGGAACAGAATCTCAGTCGGATTCAGTTGAATGGAAAGCATGTAGATGGTTTCGTATCACTGCGTCAACTGCAAAGCAAGCAAATAATTTAGGGAGTTTGTTACTTTCAGGTGGCGTTCAGAAGGTTGAAAATATCAGATTCACTACATTCATTAAAAACCATGTATGGGAAATTAATTCCTTTCAGTCTTCAGACATGTCATACGGTCTAGAAAATGAGGACACAGCCAGGCAAGATTATGAGTGTCTCTTGAAAGAAAAGCACTCTGAAATTAAAGTCAATAAGACAGGCTTCTGGGTGAACAAGTTGTGGCCCGAGCTTGGATGCAGCCCAGATGGCTTTGTGATGGACCCAACTGAGCAATTCAAACACGGGCTTGTTGAAATAAAATGCTTAAAAGTCTTCAGTTTAATTGCACCTCAAAATTTGTTTTCAAAAATCAAGGATGGAACTTTAAAGAAATCTAATTTGTATAGTTCTTGTTTCACTATTCCTATTGATGATAACTCAACATTGAGTCTAAAAACAAACCATCCCTACTATTTTCAAATTCAGTTACAGTTGGCCATAACGTATTGTCACTGGTGTGACTTTGTGTTATGGTCACCGGTTGGAAAGCCTAGTATTGAGAGGATTCGGCGAGATGATCAAGTCATCTCAAATATGATCTGCAATGTAACAGCTCTGTGGCATAGAGTTGTTGCTCCCGAGTTGTTTGAAATGCGAGTTCCTCGAAAATTGAATCCATTTATACTAGCAGACTGATTGGTTAGATAAACGGTCATAAACCCTATACCACACAATCCATAGTTTCAATGACCCAGAGAAAGAAAGTTTTCAAAAGCAATGTGGGAAAAGAAGGAAATGCTGGTTACCAGGATTTCCTCCTCCTTTTCTCAAAATGTTTTCTACAGTTTATGAAGGTCATAAGTCATATTCAGTTTCAGTTTAACACTATATATTTGTTGATGCTTAACTCTTTACCAGACAACAAAATTTTAGACCTGTCCAAATTGATAATATTTGCAGTCAACAAATTAAAAGTTGGATCATAGCATGAAACTTTACATTTATAAGGCAGAAAATGTTGTGGGGAAATGTTAAAATGCTAGTAACCAGCATATCTTCTATTCTCACAATATTTCATTAGTTTTCTGTCTCAGGGTCATATAATCTTGGGACTGTTGTTAAGAGTTGATCATGAGTCGGGCAGTTCAGCTCTAGTGAGAAGAATTATCTGTATTTCATTGATGTCTAAATGATAACAACCTTGGAAAATACTTGTAATTTTTTTATTTTTACATTTTTTATGTAAATGAATAATGTTTATTACAGTTTGTATACAAATATTCAAATTGTGAAAATTTTGATACACTACAAGAAGTGATTGGATGTAAAATTCCCAAGTTATTTTTTGTGCCCTATCTTGTGGGTTGTCTTTTAATGTTTTCCTTAGACAATTTGATGATGAAGAATCTTTTTTATAATGATGGGTAAGTGTAATATTATTCTAAATGCCTATACATTGTATAGGAACTTACAAGAGTTTTGCACTTTGAAGTGATCGCACATTTCACTCAGTTATTTGAATAGCCTAATACCATTTAAAAGTAAGGAAATTATTGTGATGATGACAATCTGTTATTGTTTGGTTTGGTTGAAGTGTTGGTTGCTGGAAGAAAAATGAATTTTAAAACCAGATATTAGGTAAATAAAAGATAGAGCCTCCTAGCAACTTTTGACCTAGTTTTAAAATTCATTTTCCTACCAGTGACTGACACTTGAGCCAAGCTTCCAATAACAGATTGTCTTCATAATAAGTTTCATACTTTAAAATGGAATGATTAAATTCACTTGCTACTTACCAGCCCCATCATTACTTTTGGCAGCTATTGAGCCTTTAAACTTTTCCTTTAAATTTAATAAGTGCCCACTACATACTGTGTGGTGGAACCGTACAGTTATTTGGACTGGAAATCAGAATATTCATGCTGTTTATTTAACCCACAGAATGAAAATACATGTACAGGAAAAATCACTTTACAAGTGGCTCTTGGAAGTTGACAATACATGAAGCTACAAAAACAAGCTGATCAGCAATTGGTGCTAAAGTAAGAGGAATTTTACCAGAGAGTAACTTAAATTTTTTAATTCTTTCAATAACCCTTTCCACATGAATTCTTGCTTTTGCAATCCGTCTTGTTTTCAGTTCTTCTTGTGCAGTGAACTTCTTGCGTTTGCCTAAAAATGGTGAAATGTTGAGTGAAGCCCGTCTTGTAAGGAGCAGGTCTTCAATAATGAAACCTCTGTCATCCAAAACCATATCCCCCGGATTTATAAAGTTTAGAAATCCACGTTTTTCTACAATAGCCCTGTCACTGATTGAACATTCAAAAAGGTCAGACACAAAAACAATGGACCCATTAGGGGCTACAGCTATTAGACTCTTGTATGTATGATGATTTTTATAGGAAGAGTAAAGATTTCCTTGACGTCGAATGCATGAATCAAAAAGAACTATATTTTTACTTTGTATCTATTCATGCGGTGACAAGTAGCCCAGTTTCGATGACTACCGACTCATACGTGCCATTTACGCACCTGCGAAAAACACAAAAAATTGACTTACAGCACTTACAAAAGCAACTGATAGCTGTTGCGTAAGTCGAATATGGCAAATCAATTTTCCCCTCTTCTCGGGCCGTTTAATTGGTTTTGATGGCTATTCCACACATACGTAATTGGTACGTGCTGCGGGAAAGCTTAAAATCAACTCGCGAGTCTTTCGGAGGTGACTGATACCTGTTGCAGAAATCAAAGAAAGGGAACCAAATTATTCACTTTTCCTTTACTAGGGCCATTCTATGAAAGATTAAATCCATTTTGGTGACCGTGTAAGTCATAAGTTGATTTTATGTTTTCGCACGTACATCACCATTAAGCGCCACGCGAAATCATAAAAAGGACTTGGGACACTTTCTGTAGCAGACGACACTTGTTGCAAAAGTCAAACAAATGGAACCAAGCTTTTCCTTTTCTCTTACTTGTGCCACAGAAATAAGGAATCGGTTTCGCTTTTTACCCCTCACATACAGCACCATTAACCGCTACAGGAAAACTTAAAGTCGACTTGAGACACTTTCGGAAGCAACCGTTCCTGTTGCATGAACTTTTAAGGAAAAAGAAAACTGACTTCTTCCCAGACCTTTTCTCTTAAAAACATAAAACATGAATTAATTTTGACAACTACCCGCTTGTACCTGGCAGTTTTACGTGCCGTGCCGAGACAGCCATGCGCGCCATTTGCGCGCATGCAAAGACGTAAAAGATGTAACGTGATACCAAAATCTTCCCATCAGAAACTCTTATTAAAATTCATGTTTGAAGTATGTAGAAATTGGGCAATAAAATACAATTAGATGTAAGAATAACTAATAATAGAAATGAAAAAAATAATAAAATAAATAAAATGGCAAGGCTGAAGATCGAACATTTGACCATCAGGACCTAAAAATGCAAGTGGGCAGCAGTCTGACCCACTGCACTATACAAGCAGTTGAATATGACCTGAAAAATTAACCTATATATATACTAGCCCCCTAACTGACTTTTTCCCAGACCTTTTCTCTTAAAAACATAAAACATGAATTCATTTTGACAACTACCCGCTTGTACCTGGCAGTTTTACGTGCAATGCCGAGACAGCCATGCGCGCCATTTGCGCGCATGCAAAGACGTAAAAGATGTAACGTGATACCAAAATCTTCCCATCAGAAACTCTTATTAAAATTCATGTTTGAAGTATGTAGAAATTGGGCAATAAAATACAATTAGATGTAAGAATAACTAATAATAGAAATGAAAAAAATAATAAAATAAATAAAATGGCAAGGCTGAGGATCGAACATTTGACCATCAGGACCTAAAAATGCAAGTGGGCAACAGTGTCACCCACTGCACTATACAAGCAGTTGAATATGACCTGAAAAATTAACCTATATATTTACTAGCCCCCTAACCCCTCCCACAAGGTGACGTCACAGGATTTCCAAGATGGCGCCCAAAATGGCGCCTAAAATGACCCCAATCATAACAGAGAACAAAAAAACGACAAACAAGTGGATTTAAGGTCTTCTTTAAAGGCTGATATGTAGTCCTAGGCCAAGTGCTATGCATGCACCATCCACACATGCCAGAATTCGCCGACAATGGGCGAAAATTTAAGAAAACAGAGTAGCAGAAGACCTTGTAGTGGTGTTTTTCAAGCACCTACCCAGGGTTCACTCCCCTTGATTCGATCTGCTTTTCTAGTTGAGGCCAGCTTCCATACTGCACACTGATACATTCAATATGCTAAGTAATCAATGGACAGTGAGAAACAGAAAATAGTGTCACAAGTGAATAAAAACTAGACTGGCAACTCTGTCAGTAGCAATTGCCTCCTACTGCATAAATCAAAAAGAACTATATTTTTAATTTGTATCTATTCATGCGGTGACAAGTAGCCCAGTTTCGATGACTACCAACTCATACGTGCCATTTACGCACCTGCGAAAAACACAAAAAATTGACAAAGTGCTGTAAGTCAATTTTTTGTGTTTTTCGCAGGTGCGTAAATGGCACGTATGAGTCGGTAGTCATCGAAACTGGGCTACTTGTCACCGCATGAATAGATACAAAGTAAAAATATAGTTCTTTTTGATTTATGCAGTAGGAGGCAGTTGCTACTGACAGAGTTGCCAGTCTAGTTTTTATTCACTTGTGACACTATTTTCTGTTTCTCACTGTCCATTGATCATCTTAGCATATTGAATGTATCAGTGTGCAGTATGGAAGCTGGCCTCAACTAGAAAAGCAGATCGAATCAAGGGGAGTGAACCCTGGGTAGGTGCTTTAAAAAAACCACTACAAGGTCTTCTGCTACTCTGTTTTCTTAAATTTT